>VXBC01009453.1:0-113319 GCA_013399945.1 Ploceus nigricollis
GGCGTAAGTAGTGCGGGGCAGATTTCCGTGCTGAGGGAATGCCCGCAGCCCTTACCGCGGAGAGGGAGCGAGCCCGGCGGTGCGGGCGGGGAAGCTCGGCCTGTGATGCCCACGCCTCGGGGGGGAATAACGGGAGAGGGGGTGATTCCGCTCCTCTCTGGCGTGGTGGGGAGGGTGGTGCACGGAGGCTGCGGGAGCCGGAGTAACAGCCCGGGGCTTCCCCGAGAGCCAGGCGGAGCTCAGGTTGCACAGCCCTTCCCCGCTCGGGAAGTTGTTGGTGCCGGTGCAGGGGAGGCTGGTGGTGGGCAGAGCTAAAAACACCGCAGCCACCGAGCCGGGACCCGGAGGATGGGCGGGGGTCAGCGCGGGGCCGGTGTGTGCCAGGCCGGGGAGCGCAGCCGCCGCCGCGGGTGAAACGCCGGCCGGCGAGAACTGAGCAAGGCGAGAGTGCTGCTGCTGCTTCCTCGCTGCTCCCCAGGACCATCCTACTGGCAAGCTCTCAGGGCAAGGGCACAGCCACGGAGAGAGGGACGGAGGTTTCCATTCATCCGCCCGGAGCCCCAAGGACAGAGCTGCCCGAGCTCCGCGGGCACCTGCCGGGAGCGCCTGGCCCGCGCCGGACCTGGGGCTCCGTAAGGGTATCCCCAGTATGGTGCTCCAGAGTCCAGCTTTCCTGTGTCAATTAGCAATATCTATTTTAAAATATTAAACTTCCTTATGCATGCATGCAATGTTTACCACTAACAATTGTGCTTAATTTTAGTCTGAGGAGGGGGCTATAACTAACCAAAGTACGATACTCTAAACTGTCTTTTGAAAGCTGAAGCGCGAACTGTCATGCAGTAAATGAAAAAAAAAGACAAATTGAGACTCATGGTAGCCAGCACAAATATTTCACTCCATATTGAACAAGGACTGGAGTTGAGAAAAGCATCTGCAGACCTCAGTGCCCTGGGATCTGTGATTAGACCAAAAATGTGGACTTTCACAAGTAAGCAGTCCTCGGGTATCTGCAGGTCTTTGCTGCGAGCTGACATGCAGCTTTCCTGACTGAGCACTTATTGCTGTGGTGATGGTGACACGTTCCTGCCCCTGGGCTGACAGCAGCAACGCATGAGCACACGCATGGCTGTGAAGTCAAGGAGCACCTGTGAAGGAGGCGTGGTTGCCTTCTTGTTTCCTGCCATTTTAAAAGACACTAGGGGTTATGTTTATCTTTCCTGTCCTTTTACTAGTGTTGCCACAGGGTAAATTTTTTTTTGAGCAGCAGTTTGATTTTTTTTTTTTTGCATTCTTGCTTCATTGTGCTTTTGTCTTTATCTGGTGTTGTTGAAACCTGAGCAAATATTTAAAATAGTGAATGAGGAGACAGGCCATGGAGAACTTGAAGTTCATGTTCCAAGTTCCAAAACCTCTGAATTGAGTGAGCCTGTGGTTTTCTGCAGCAGCCTGTATACTTAAAAACTCCATGACATTGAATAAGTTTCTAAACCCAGTTGTTACAGTGCAAGATTTTCTAAGCATTTCTGTGATTTGCCCTGCAGTATCTTCCACTTAGCCTCACGTTCATATAATTTGCCTGTACTGAAATTTTTGTGCATTCATTGATGTTTTTAATAACCATTAGGCTATATGTTCCAAATAATTTTGCTTGCAGGATTTTTCTGACTTATCTAATGTTGATGGAGTAGAGCCCTTTAGAAATATTGCATCAAGATTACTTCATAACACTTGGGAACTCACACTTATTGTTTGTGAACCCTTTGGGAGCAGCCTGGTAGACCACCAGAAATATTTTCCCCAGCATCATTCATTCAGAGTAGCAATTTCTTCTAAGTGCAGGAATGCTTGTGCATAGCAGAGAAATAATAAGCACCCAATATGAGGTATTATCATCAGAAGTTAAATAAAGGTTTATGTCAAGTTTCTACATTTTGTTAACAAAGTAATGGTGCAAACTGTGTGTGTGTGTGGCAGGTTCATTTTAAGAAGCTGGCTAGTAATAATAAATTGTGTTTGGCTTATGTAATGATCTCAATGAGATATATTTTGTACACAAGGCTTTTCGCCCCCTGCACACTTCCTCCTGACCAGACCAAAAGCAGGCTGGTTAATGAACTGTATAATCTCTTAAAAGGTTCCCACACCACGGGGAAGAAGTTAAAAACACTCAGCTGTCCTACAGGGTGCATTTTGAACACTCAGAGTTGGCAGCTACGAGCATGGCAGACCCCGAATGTGCTGGATTGTACACTGTGCTCCCCACCCTGGCACCTGGGTGTCTCATCCCTTCTCCACTGGTCACAGAGTGACACAGTGTGGCACAGGAGCTCTGGCACATGCCAATAGCCACGGTGTGCTCACCTGCGCTGCCGTGCCCACAAGGCTGGTGGAGCTGGTTCCAGTCCACTGTCACTGCAGCCATGCCATGGGCCAGCTACACAAACCTCCTTCATGCTCAGGACCTGCGTTTTCCAAAGTGATCACACAACTTTGTGCAGCTGACAGAACGTATTCACTCATTAACCTGTTGTGGTGTGGTGAGTGATACAACTGAAGCTGAGTTTCCTAGGCCTGCTTAAGCAGGTCTTCTTTCTTTTGATAGGATTGAGGCTTCAGTGAGTGAGGAGGCTGGGCATAAATAGCAGTGAACTGTGCCTGAAATTCTGTATTCTTATCATAACTGCTTTTTAAATTGAAAACACATTAAAAATACATCCATTTTAAGACATTCAGAGTTGTCTTTCATTATCTACACAATGACATTTGCAATTGACCAGCCACCCAAACACTAACTTCAATGTCTCTTGGCTGGGAATGGTCTCTTCTGCCATATTCTGTGATCTAGCAGGAGAAGTGAATGGCAGAAAGCAATACTGGGGAAGATGGAAAGGAATGCAAATGCAAAACTTCTCAAATCAAACCAGTTCTACCTTTTATTCAACAGCAGATGTGGAAGCAGAAATTGCAGATTTGGGCAAAAAAGAGTATGAGGAGGATGAGGGGAGAAGACTTGAGGAGGGAGAAGTACAGGTGTGCCACTGGGAAAAAGGGCACTGGAGAGTGTGTGTGGCAACAAGTTACTGTTGGAAACTTGCATTCAGATTACAAAACCTGGTTTGTAGGCATCATTTTAATGTTTTTGGTCACAATTTCATTAATCCTTTTGGTGGGGGGTGGGGGGGGTGTGTGTGCACACCATCTCGTGAGTTTTCATCCAAGTCAGATCTACCCACAGACCTGCTGTATCACATATATGCTATACCTTACTTCACTGGGTTAGTGATATACTGTCAACAGTTTCCTTTGCTGAGATTATGCTTCCCCAGCATTTTACTTTTGGTGTGGGAACTGCTAGAACACTTGCAGCAGAACTCTGTGAGGTTGAAAGAGGTTCAAATGTTCACTTATGCCTCCATAGATGTTAAGTGACATGCTGTCACTTCAAATGTAATGTTTCTCAGATTGAGCAAGGGGAAGTGTTTCAGGCTATTATTCTGCAGCAAGGACATCTGCCTGCAGGAGCTATGCAAGATAGCTAAGGAGTGTTTAAAACCCGAGGTACATTAATTTTGAATGTATTAGCAATGGCTGCATCTTTTCTTTGTTTTTCAGAATTGGTCTGGGAGCCTTATTGTAGCCTCCTTAACTGGTGCTTTTGGGTCGTCTTTTCTTTATGGTTACAATCTGTCGGTGGTGAACGCTCCCGCAGGGGTAAGTGACTGACTAAAGTGAAATTTAATATCAGTAGAGGGCAGCCTTGTCCAGCTATTGTCTCCTCAGCATCCTGCCTGTATAGTCCTCCTGATTACATAGTAGAAGGGGATTAAATCTCGTATAGTAAAGTTCCTTTGCCCGAAACCTTCTTTCTGCTTCCCATGAGGTTTTCACATAAATTCAGTAACTGTCAGAGAGCTAAATGCTGCTGTTGAGGTGAATGGGTGCACATGGATTGCTTCTCATTCTCCCAGGTCCAGGCTAATCATGAATCTTCTTGCACACTTTTATGTGATAAAGTATTTTTAATATTTGACTGGTGAGTACTCAGTAGCTGCATGCACACGTTCAGCAACCTCTGTTCACGTCATTCAGTTCTAGAGGGTTGCACAACATTTCATTCCCACAGTACTGATATTATAAGAAATCCCTCTGGTTTCCTCTTAAATAATGGGCCTCCTGTGTTTTGTTGTGATGTCTTGTTTGGTTCTGAATTCTAAACTTCTTCATCTATTGGCTGCAACATGTGGGATAGATTTGATGGATAGAGCACTGCGAAATCAGTATACAAAATTTGTGGGAATTTCATTAAAATACCAGTTATTACAAATGGAAATCTGAACATTTTGTTTTTACACTGGCTGTCTGGAGACCCTCAATTCAGTTAAGCACAGCACAAATCAATTCAGTGGAGTTGCAAGCAACACTATTTTGAAAAGTAGCTAGTAAATATTGGGAATTAACTGTGGAAAATCCATCTCAAAATAGTTCCTTTCCAAAGCTAAGCTCCTTCCTTTATGAAAATCTCCTATTAAGATATGTGGCTAGATTTCCACCTAAACAGGTTTTTCATGTTAAAGCTGGATGCAATATTAATGCAAATAACAAAAGAAACATTTTTTAAAATTTATGTTCTATACGTGGGTTTTATTTGGTAAACTGTTGACCCAAAGAAGTAGGAAGAGACTCAGCCTACAGAAATTTTTAATTGCTCGCTTCATAATTTCTGGGAGTTTTCTTCAAGTTCCTGTGTTTTATATACTGGTTATTCAAGGCTGGATAAATTGGATGTTAGCATGACATGTCCAGGCATCACTCCACCTTGCAGTCATCAGAGGACAAACATGGCTTAGAAAAAATCATCAAGAAGTTGTAATTCTGTGAGCAATGGTATTGATTGTCCTGATGGAAAAATCCTGCCTGCACTGGCTTGGGGCTGTCAACAGAGCAGTGAGAATGAGCCAATTTCTAAACTTTTAAGTACCATTTAAATAATGGACTGTCCTGGTAGTCAGAGCTTTCTGTCACTTTCTGCAGGAGTAAGGGAAAGAAAGGAAGATGGGATGTGCTCCTTGGCAGCATCCAGAAAGTTCTCTTTGACTCATGCGATAGATTACAGTGATGTGGGTGGGGAGGTTGAAGATGCAACCCTGTGACAAATGCTAAATTCCAGGTTTTGTACTTAATAACACTTCCAGGATTGTCTGGTTTTGTTTGAAATCTTTAGTGTGACTTTTGTGCTGAAACTGGGCACTATGCTGATGGCTTTGGTTATACCATTACAGGTATGCATGAAGTCTCCCATGGTGTTCAGTGTTTGATTGAGAACTTCATAACTCTCTTTTTCATGTTAAGCCGTACTTAGCTAGGGTTAAGGAGTAGTCCTACTGACAAAGAAGCTGTGTAGTTCAATAAGAAAATACCACTCTGTCCTCTGGCCCTCTCTCTAGCTCCAGGATTAATGTGTGTCATCCATTTGCCTACAACAGACCACTTTCCTGTCCCTGGAGCTGCAGTGACCAGGTTGAAGGGAGGAGCATAGGCTGAGGTCATAGCCATGGTGGGCAACAGTGAGCCATATCAAAGCTGTGCTTCTTGCAGCACAAGAAAAGGAACCTTTGCCCCATCTGTTTTCTTCTGTATGTTACTAAATCATTCTGCTGCAATGTGACCCTTTGGGAATACTGATGTGAGATGACTGAGAAACACCAAAACTGAGCATCTTGTAGCTGTGCATAAAAGCAGCCTTATAAGAGGTTATACTGGGAGTGCAGTAATTCCTACAAGTTGTAAGTTGTGTTTCTTTTATAAACTTAGTAGGAAGAATAATTTCTTGTGGTGACGGGCAGCTTACAGCCGACATTGTCAGATTATCCTTCTCTCCATAGGATGCTGGGTATCTTGGGCCCCTGTTTACTTCAGTACAATTCCTCTTGATGCTGAAATCCTCCAGCCTTAGAGGAGGACTGTATAATCCTTTGAGAAATAGTGAAAAAAGGCTTGATTATGACAGTTGACTAAAACACAGAATGTTTCCAGGATCCTCGAACTGAGCATGTCAGCAGGATGTCAGCAGGAGCTGAGGGAGTGAAGGAAGATAATTTAAGACTGAAGTGTTGAAGAACTATATGTAAATTCTTGTGTCCATTTTCTTTCAGTGCCACAAATTGTGTCAGCTCATCAAACTACAGGGGAATTCTCCTACAGTTCTCACTGGTGGGCTTTACTTAGGTCATCTCATGAGGCAGGGTTAGTCTAACTTCCTGATTGTTGCAAGGGGAAAATAAGCTGCACATACTCTGTTCAGAGCTGAGACTGCTTCCCACTCAGTTCCCTGTAGTTCTGTGGGAAAGAGCATGGCCCATCACAGGTATGATTCCCTGAGAAACCCAGAATTACAAGTTTCCATGGGCTTGTTCAAAGAGTCACCAGAATTTATTAAAAACATATGGGAGCATTTGGCAATAGGAAGACAAAAGCTTTAATTGAATACAAGATGAAGCTGTCTTTTCCTGAGCTGAATTTCTACAGTTCATTTCATGGACTGATTTTGGGCAATGCCTGTGAAACAATGATGTGCTTTGTGCTCTGTGAAGGAAGCAAAGTCCCTGCTACTTTCTGCTCTGCAGCCCTTGCCCTCTTCCTGCAGGAGGCTGCAGCTCTGAGTTCCTATGGCACAAACACACAGCCTGCTGTGACAGCTGGTTCAGTAGCTGTTGCTGTGTGTGAATGACCTCTGTAACTAGGGTAAGACAAGGAAAATATTTCTCTTTTTTTAAAAATATATCCATTAGATGCATATATAAAAAAATGTTTACATTCCTTATATTCCTCTTTTGTTTTTCATCCCAGCATTACTATCATAATGAACTGAGTTAGTTGAGAAAATAAGATACTGATATCAGTCAGCCACCCACCATTTTTGTAGGCTTTGTTTAAGGGCTAAAATTTTTGTATGGAGGTTTATGCTTTTAGTGTTATTGAGACACCTGATCAAAATACCAAAGGAGCTTTTATATAGAATTCAATGGATTAAAATCCAGTGGATTTGTTCTACCAAGTTTGTTTTGTTCCATGTGCATCTTCTGAAAACTTCTGTGTTTTATTAGCTTCCTATTTATTGGCAGTGGGAGTCCAGAGAGAGGTGCTAATACATGTCAGAACATCCATCTATCTGTTACTAGTGAGTGTTTTAGTTTGTACTTTCTTTTCTTGAATATTTGCAGTTATTTGATGTTTCCTTGTAAATAACTAAGCTATGCTGAGAAAAGTAGTCATAACACAAGGGGAGAATAATTTACATACTATTTTTAGCCATTATCATTAACAAGAAATGCTAATAGTGTTCTAAAAGTGTTTTCTCTTAGTATTCATTACTACCAGAAATTAATTTCAAGTAGACAACAAGATGTCTGAATCTAAATATAATCTGAGTATTTGTGTTAAAGAACTAAGATGTTACTACTTGATTTAATGGCAGATTCATTTGGAATCTTACTGTGAGACTTCTAAATGATTCAAGCACCGAAATGACTTGTCTTTTTTATTTTTATTTTTTAAATTATTTTTAAATGGTTTTTCCCTGTCTGTTTAGAAACATTTAAGATGGGATAGGAGAAATAACCCTGTTCTCCTTTTAATTCAGGGCACAAGAAGTTTACTAGAAATTTGATAGATGGAAGACAAGAAATTGTATATTCTACCTTCACCCTTCTTAGGTATTTTATAGATGGAGAGGTGATGATTTAAACTAAAAGCCTTCAAATAGAATATTTCATGTGTCCAAGGCCAGACTTTAGGTAAAGTTTGAAGTTCCTAGTTTGAACAGGGAAAATGTAGTGGCTTATTATGCCGAGTCCTGTCCCATGATAGTTTAGGAGCTGTTATATTCTGAAGAAAATCAGAGAAGAAACTAGGAAAAAGTAATTAAAGATACAAGATTAAACTTTTGATACTGTAGAGCTTGAGAGCTTTTCCCAAATGTGTTGTGCCCTTCTGCTGTAGTGACTGTAACTTTCTGGTATTGTCTCCTTGCCAGAGCATCAGGCACCATGGTGGCATTTCCTTGGTTTTGAAATGGGAGCAGCATAAAAACAAGGAAGCTTGACTAAAGAGAAAGTAAACAGGAGATGTCTCTGCAGGCAATACAGAGACTATGTTAAAATGCTGTCCTGGAACTATGAGATCTTTACCTTTTACAAAGATGAAGAACTTAGTCTAATTAAACATCAGGGAAGGGAAGTTGTTAGAAGGCATCCTTCAAAGACCTGTGGTTGTGCTCATGTGAGGAAAGCAGAGGAAGAGTGTAAACTTTGGCATGTTAAAGGCTAAAGAGTGATCTTGTCCTGGATGTTCTTGTCTACCTGTGGAGTTTTTTCCCCACCTGGTCTGGTACTCCCTTGTAGTTACATGTACATATGCTTGGACTGATTCAGTTAGTTTTATTGCAGTTTTATCTATAAATGAGGCCCCATTTTTTGGAGGAGGGAGACAGAAGAGCAAGAGTGATTCCTGTAAGAAAGCTACTGAGGGTTTTCTGGTTTTTTAATTCTGTTTCTCTCAGGTGTATTCCTGAAGTGTGATTTATTTTTGCACACACTTTATTATGTATTTTCTTTCAGTATATAAAGAAGTTTTACAATGAAACTTGGGAGAGGAGATATGGCTTCTCAATGGATGAAAGCACGCTGACACTCCTCTGGTCCATAACCGTTTCCATTTTTGCCATCGGTGGCCTTGTGGGTGCCATTATTGTTACCCCAATTGTGAAGTTCTTTGGAAGGTAAGTGTTTTAGAAAACTTGCATTTTCTGAAGTAGTTTCTCATTTAGTCTCTCTAGAAAGTTTTACTTTTATTAAAAAACAAAACAAAAAAAAATCTTTAGATTCTGAAAACTTACTGTGCATCGAGTCACAGAAGCCATTTGTTCTGAATGGGCAGTGGGTTGAGATGTCAAGGAGTGTGACTTGTCAAGTATGCCAAAGGAAAATACCATAAAATAGAAATGATTTCACAAAGGACTGGCAGAGTCTTGTTTCATGAGTTTCCTGAGTGTCTTACTGTGAACAAACAAAGCTATCAACATATTTCATTTGCTTTTTAACAGCATTTGCTGTCATATGGTAATAAAAATTTACTATTTTTTCAATCCTTGTGTCAACTTAAAATACAGTTTGAAGAACTGGACTAGGATGAAGTTCCTGTATGGCCTTCCCCAAGAAGGGAGTATGCCATCCATTCTGTACAATGCAGTATTTGACCAAGTCTTGACCATAGAGAATATGAGTATTTTAGGAATGTTTGTGTTGATGTGTGTTTGCATTTTTGCTGCAGGTACTAACTAGGTATTTCTGTCAAATTTTTGTGTCATACTGTCTTTCAAATAGAATTTGAAAGGTAATTTATAATTTATCTATATTTAGAAGGGCATGAAAAAGACCCCACCCTTGTAGCATTCATCATAACTGCTCATTTGAATTTTTCTTAATTGTAAATTCAATATTATTTAATATCTTTTAGTCGGTTAAATCACAGGAGAACATCATCATGGAGGCTTAAATATAAGTGTAAACCTCCAGTGTTCTTACTTTCCTGTTTTACGTTTTGACTATTTCCATTAGATTGTGCTTTCCTAGGTCTATTTTTCATTCTCCCAACTTGTCCATATGTCATTTTTCATCTCAAAGAGTGTGTTTTCAGGTTATCCCATTTCATGCTTACATCAAGTCAGTATTCTTAGCTGTTATCCATTCTTCATTAATTTATTTTGTCACTTCAGCACTTGATTTTCAATTTTTAAATATTTTCCATAGTTACATTATTTATTTTTTTAGGTTTTCAATTTCTTCTGCCAAATCATACATTTGGCTTTAACATACTTGTTAGGAATATGAAACTGTGCCTGACTCAGACTGATTAATTCTCAAAATATTGTTGAGTATTTATTAAAATAAAGTGAAGTAAAAATGGGTTAGGAGAAGGCTAGAATTTTCAGTGAAGAGTAGAACAGCTTTGTGCGCAGGTTCGTTAAAATGGTGGCTGATCTCTGTCATAGATACACCACTTCCACTGGAGCTGGTCAGGTTTCCAGGGCAGACCTTTACACTTGCAGACTCTGCCCATTTATTATGTTTATCTCCATCAAGCCATGAAAACAGCTCTGTTACAGATACAGTGGATGGGTGCTGGAGCAGAGATGGGAAGGGACTGTGTGAATATAGGCTGCTCACCAAAGAGTGGTTCTTGAGTTTGCTGCTCACACTGCAGTGTGTTTGTCTGGTCTAGGAACCCAGACTGACATGTCATTATGGTAATTGAGGAGCACACAGTGAAATGTTGACAGAACAATAAAATACTTTGCTGTTAAATTGCTCAAGTGTAGGTTGGAGGGTTGTATCTATGATGAAGCTGAGCTCCATTTACACTGACACAGAATAATAAGCTAAGGGGGATTAAAAGCACTAGTCAGAAACAATGTATGACTTTAAAAGAACACTTTTGAATCATATTGTTGTAAGGTTAAAAACATAAATTCCAAATTACTGGATTCCTAGGCCCTATTTACTTCAAGAGACATGTAGAGTAATTTTTTGAAAGGGAACCTTCATCCACATAAACATAATTTCCAAGTTCAGATGTGGCTTTGACATTTTGCAATTTAAATTCTCCTCTTCTAATGAAGAGGGTCTGCTGTTGTTTATCCTGAGCACCCAGACCAATATGCTCAAGGGATTGTTGGTCACTTCTAGGGCCTCCCTAGAAGGAGGGAGAGGCTGAGCATCACACCAGGCTCCTCTCCTTGTTCTTGGTACCACAGCCAGTGGTCACACTCAGTGCCTTCAGTCAGAGAGAGTGCAAGGGGTCAGGTCAGTGTGCAGCAACTCCTCCGTGCCATCCCTTGCTCCTCCTCCTGTGCTCCAGCATGAATCCCCATGGACCACAGTCCCTCTGGGGATGTCCCTGCTCAGGCCTGATCACCCTCTCCTCCACTGACCTTCTTACACCCTCACTCCATCTCCCCACAGAAGCCACTCCTGCAGCCCCAACTCTTCCAAAACCTTGCCACAGACACTACTTTCCATAGTAACACGCTAAATAGAGTGTTTTCTTGTTTTCATTTCCTTTTCATTCTGCCAAAGTCTTTGTTTTTATCATGCTTAGTTAGGCTGTGCTTTTCTCTTCTCAGCTGCATAGTATTTTATAGTTTTTATTTAAATTAAAGGAGAAAAAAGCAGTATCTTCAGATGAATGGATAAGGCTTGTTTGACCTGAATGAACATTTTCTTTCCATTGTTGTCATTATTTGTATCACTTCAGCCACCTCAGTGTATATCCATCTGAAAAATCTGTTCTAAACAGTTACAGTCATCAGTCTGATGGTTGTGTTGTATAGACTTTAAATTAATTGTATCTCATATTTCTATCTTCAAGCCGTGTTATTCATTCAGTGTTCAAAACTCACTAGAAAGCAGGAAGGGTAATTAAAAATACAGGTGCTAAAAATATTTCCTTTCAAAAACATATGCATCTATTGTGAGAAGTTGGGTGACTTTTTCAATGGGTGTGAAATTTCCTCTTGATACTTACATATTGAAAAAAATTAGAACTGGTGGGACAGTTTGTCACCTTCTCCAGAAAGGAAAGGGATAGACAGCCTTCCTGGTCACTCCTCTTCCTTTTAATTAATCCTTCAAACTTGAGCAGAAAGTTCTGAGAGATGAAAACTAAAAGAAATTAGGGTGTTGGCAAATGAAAAGTTTAGATGTTTTGAAAATTTTAAATACATTTTTGTGATTTGGTTTAGGCTTTTTAACAAAGTAATAATTTGCCATAAAGAGTATTTCTTTTATTTGAAAAAAACTAATGTTTTATTTAACTGTTATATAATGAAATAATTTTAAAGTGAGGAAATATATGTAAACCTGTATTTTGATTAATTCCAACAATTTTTAGATGTTTTTCCTTACTCTACAAGTAGGAAGTAATTTTCCACAATGTATGCTTTTAATATTGAGAATTTAAGGATGAATTATAATGACACAGATGATGTCACAGTTGTGACAGTCACACAGTCTTGAAGTGTCAAAAACTGTATGTAACATTAAGGTGCCTGTAGTTGTATCAGCTTACTGCCATTTGAAGTATATTCTTTGGGTTTTCCATACAGACATCTATGCAGAGTATGCTTAAATATATTCATGTACAGAGCCTCAGGCTTGGCACTTGGGTTTTAGGATGCATAAGCTGGCTCCTTGCTGTGTTTTTGAAGTACAGCTCTTTAGTTATTTATGTTATGTTTTCTTTTAAACTGTGGTGTAGGTTTGAAATTGTATCCATGTCAGTATAGTGCTCTTTTTCAGAACTGTACACATCTAAGAGGTAGTGTTTGTTAGGCACTTTTTATTTATAGATATTTAAGAATAATAGCTTAGTGCACTTCTAATATAAATAGATTTAGCTGCCATGATGCTGGTTTCTACCTAAACCATCTTTGCCTTTTAGGAAATGCACATTGGTGCTCAATAACGTGTTTGCAGTGGCAGCTGCACTGTTGATGTCCCTGTCCTTGCTGGCAGGGTCGTTTGAAATGCTCATACTGGGCCGCGTTATCATGGGTGTTGATGGAGGTAAGCTTTGGTCACACTCTACTCGTCTGAAATGCTTGTGCTGTGCACACGCTTTCTCCTCTTCCCTGGTTAGAATTTGCTTTACATCGAAGAGGTATTCCAGCGACTAGCTGTAGCCACACTGATTTCACTGGGACAAAATGGCACACTAAGGGCTGGAGGATCTGATGTTTGGAGGAGACACTGGAATGGATGCTCACCACTGCTAACAACACTGTGGTTTCCCCACCTTTCCTCTTCCAGCTGTGGTAGAGTATATTTGTTTCCATGCCATGAAAATCCCTTGACTAGGAGAGTGTATTCTGTTATTAACACTGCTTTTTGCTGTGTTTAGCAGTTGTTGGATCCCATGTTAATACCTGCAGGACTAGGGAAGGCTTGGTACCTCATCAATTGTTCCTAGCAATATGGTCTTTCCAGTTTGAAAGTAAACCATGGGGGCACTGCAGCACCAGAGTAATCTTGCAGCTAGAAGGAAGGGTTTCTGCTAATTTTTTTCCCAGATTACCATCAAGCAACCAAACTTCTGGAGCTGTGCAAACATTGCCATTGTACTGACCAGGGTCATGCATTCTTTTGTTCTGTTCCTGGCTTTAAACAGCATTCCAACTCTTATTTTATGCCTATTGTGAAGAGTTCATTGCAGCTATAAGCCTGTATTGAGAGGAACATCTGCTAATACTGTTTACAGTAAAAATACTTCATCTGACAATGTCTGCTCTGTCTGACTGATGCATTGGGCTTTTTTCCCTTACCCACACCTGTGTTAACATGATTTTGCTTGCTTTGGGATGAGCAAATTTAAAACATAAAATCTGTTCTCCTGGAGATTCTCATCTCTGAGTAACCTTTGGTGCTTCACATCAAAAAGCAGCCTACGCATACTGCTGTAGATCTGTAACAGATAATCAATCCCATAGTTATTAAATGGTGTGAGAGTAATTAGACATGCAGGGAAAACAATTCGTGTTATGTATGGATAGATATAATTCTGTTCCTTGCATGTTTTTATGCTACCCTTCTGAGATTATCACTCAGGCTCCTTTCAATACAAATTTGTTGCATACCTGGCATAATAAATATGTTTTGACTTAATATATGGGTTTTGTTCTTCTTTTGTAGGCATTTCATTAAGTGCCCTCCCCATGTATTTGAGTGAAATATCTCCTAAGGAAATCCGTGGTTCATTGGGTCAGATCACAGCGATTTTCATTTGCATTGGTGTTTTCACTGGTCAAGTTTTGGGGGTGCCAGAAATATTTGGGCAAGTAAGTATTTAACAGACCTTTTCTATCAAAGAACCCAGGCATGCTCAAAGTGTCATATTTTCCTATTTTGACTGGATTCTTCACAAAAGTGGAAAACAGAAATATTTCTTTTTCGTTTTGAGTCACTTTGAAAAGTAGTTTCCTCCATGTCTTCTAAAAGCACGTACTAAAAGCATGGCTAAGTTTGATAGATGTGGCCAGCAGTTTCAGCAGCTTGAGTGGCTTTTGTGTGTCCATGTGTAGAACTCCTTCTCCCCCTTTCTGGATGTACATCCATTTTTTTTAGTTTCCAGTTTCTTTGGATACCATGGAAATGCTTAAGAGCTTTTATATTTTTGATCTCTAATTTTTCAATATGAGATAGTGCTGAAAAAGGCTTGGTTAGAGTTATTATGAGAGCCTGAATAGGAAGACTCCTGCCTAGTGATTATAGTGTTCCTTTTAGTGCAATCCTTACTTGCCCAGCTTTTAGACTAAGTGATAGAAGAGCAGAGTTAAGACACACCTTTATGGAAAGATTATCTATTCAGATAAGAGGTTGTCTTGCTGTCATAAGCTGAGATTAACTTGGTGGCCACTGGATGTCATCGTTACTCTGAATAAATGAACTTGTTTTGTTCATTGGAACAAATTGGCAATTTGAAGCAATTGGAAATACAGAATCACACAACGGGTAAGGCTGGAAGGAACAACTGTGGTCATCTCATCTGACCAGGTGTTTTACATTCAGAGATGATTCTTCAAGGCAGTGTATAGGAAAGGTCTGCAGCAATCCTCTCACAGTGAAACTTGAACACAGAACCCCTTGTGACAGCCAGAAAAAGTAGTAAGGAGTTGGAAAGTAAGAGGAGCTTGTCCTTCTCTGTCCATACAAAGGCAACTCCTTTGTAAATACATACCATCCTCCCTGACACTTGTATTTTTGTCTGACCAGCTTTCTTATTCTGTCCCTTTATTCTGTTCAGCTCTCCTGAAGGCAATTGATTTGATTCAATTTACTCTTTATTGAAGGATAGATTTCTCCCCTGCCCATCCAAAGCAGCAGATTTTAGGAAAAAACTTAAAATGGCTTTTATTGTGTGGCTTCAACAGATGTCCCTTCTCTTACCTTGGAAGCAAGTCTATTACAAACAAGTGTATGAAATTTCAAGAGGCCAATTTGATTGCTTAGAGTATGGCAGTCCTTATGTAGCAGGAGTTTTTTTTAATTTGGGTTTTTGAAACATGCACACACTTTTAAAGGTGAGGTGTCACGCAAATTCTTATTCCTTGATTTCAGCTCATTCTTGCTGGTTTTATTTCTCTTCTTGCCTTCCTTTCATCACCGTTGTTGCCACTGCCAAATTACGGAGGTAGTGTTTCTGCTTCTACAACCTGCTTTAGTGTGGAGTTAATTAATATCGCACCATTAATGCAGACATTATGTAAGAAGAAATATGCTTTATCTATAAAATTAGTTTTCTCAAGATGGGTAACATCAGCATGTAAAAGAAACAAAGTTTTGCCTGATGTGAATCACAATATTTCCAACCAATTTATTGGAGTATTCTGGTTGGTATGTGAGTGGGGTTTTTTCTTTTAATTTCTCTTGTTTTCAGTCAAGCCAGGATTTTTTTTTCCCTAGGTTTGTGAGGTTCCCATTGAAACTCCTTCAGTGGGAGGTAGTTTTTATTTTGCTGCTCTGTAGTTGTTTGTTTCTTATCAGAATTTGTTGTAAATAATACTAGTTACAAATACTTGTCTTCTGTCATAGTTTCATAAGTTTTCTGCTGAGATCTGTCATGTGTCTATTACTTGTAAATTGAGCAAATATCTAAGAGGTTATTAACCATAGTATCTAAGCATTGATGGTTTTGAAGAAAAGAGGGACAAAACCAGAGATGAATGTCTTGCTAGAAGAGACTCTTTGAAAAAGGGATGGACATAAGAATGACTGTCAGCATGGCTGAGGTCCTTCTCATAAGAGGAGGTAACAGCAACATTGCTTCTGTGCCAAGTAAACAGAGGGAAGGGAGAGGAACTGACTGCACCTTGTTAACACAAGAAAGAAAGAATAGAGTAGCTTAATCTCAGAGACAATATGGATACAAAAATGACTTTTTATAAATATTGTGTGAATAATTGCATGCTGAAATTCATCAGAGTGGTGTTTGGAACAGACTCCTGGCTGAAATAACTTGAGCAGAAAATTAAAATTTTAAATTGGAGTTTATGCATTTATGTGGATTATATGAGGTTGTTGCCTTCAGTGGTTCTGTAGAAGTCGCTTAGCAGAAAAGAAAAGTGTTTGTGTTGGCTGTGGGGCACAGTGTTAACAAGCATTTATTAACAACCTAAGTGATGATTTCCTCTGTTATCAAATGCAAAAGTGCTCCTTTAAATGTAAAATTGTGATAAAAATAGCTCTAAAGCAATGAGTATTACTTGGAGGCAATTCAAAAGTCCTTATTGCTTTTTGTATCAAGTATGTTAAGCAGCCCTAAGTGGGTTTTTAAGCAATCTTTCTTTCGTCAAGATTGGTCAAGGTGCAGCAGGAGGCATGTAGGCAGCTCCAGGTGCAGTGCTGAGGGGCAGTGGTCAGCTCTGGCTGGGTTACTGGCTTAAGGCTGGTTGGCTGTTTCCTATTCCTTCAGTTTTCCCAAGATTTCTACTGGAAGTGCTGAGGATTGACAATCTTCTCATTTCCTTCTAATACCTTTTCATGCCAGTTCTGTCAACTTATTCTCATTATTCTTTTGATCAACTGTTATTTATTCCTTAGTACCTTTTTGTTTCTTTTTTTTTCACCACCTTCTACAGCGTGCTTCCTCTCTGCTCCCCCTATCACTTGTGATCTTTGTGTTTCAGGTTAAACTGCACCTCCTCTAGTAACACAAGCTCTTTAATCTCTTTCTCACCCTGTAAGCTATTGTCTCAAATAATTCCTGGTTTCAACTCCAACCTAGGAGAACAAGATTATACAGCTAACCCAGATGAAATAATACTTTAAAAAACCAGAATTATATTAAATATTTCCTGGGTTTCCTGGAAATGTTTTGTCTGGAGTATTGCACAAATGCATTTAATTCTTTTCTGTGTCCTGCTGGATTGACATGAACTAGGCAAATATGACTATGTCCAATTTTTAAATTATAGTATAAAAGAGCAAATGGAACAAAAAATTTACAATCTTATAAAGACTGCAACACCTAAATACAGGCAATTTTTTTTTTATTCTGGATTTATAAAACTTGATCGTATTTGTGTCCAAAGGTACTAATTTTAGAATGTGTTTCTTCAGTACTCAGTGCTTACCAAGAGTGATTATTTGAAGGAGAAAAGCTGCAGTTGTGACAACAGTCCTCTACTGCAGTGACTTAATAACCTTACTTGTTTTCCACAGTTCTAATTGCCTCCCATCCAACAAATCACAGCCATGCTTTTTATTCAAGATTCTGATTCTTACAGGTCTGGGAAATTCCTAAGGTTTGGGAAATTCCACCATGGTAAAGTGGGCTGGTGATCAGAGTACAGAGCACAATGACTTCATGTGCTGGTGACCTGCTTCTCCACACCACCCCAGCTGCTGAGAGCTGTGTGCTTATTTTCACGTGCTGGCGTCTTGTGTTCTGTAAGCCAGAGTCCTTAATTCTTCAGGAGGCTATGGCATCTGTAGATGACAACTTGGTGCAGGCCCACAGGTGTGCAATGATGTTATCTGCTGTAATGTGGGCACTGAATTATTGCTACTGGCTACACAATTATTTAATTCAGGCCATTTTTGGTTGTACAGCATGTGCAGTTTCCCATGTATCTGACTGAAGGAAAAAAACAGATAATAAGATAAGGACAAACTATCTCAGACCTGTCACTTCTTCAAACACTGCCCTTCAGGTATTTCTGTTCTCTCTGTTTCTGTGATTCTGCAATTGAATCACCCAGCCTATTTCTCCTGACAGATTGCTCCTGCAAAGCAAAGGCCAGCGCACTGTCAACTTCAGTTTTGAAAGTTCAAATTTACACTTACTGTCTTGGGGAAATATTGTCTGGCCTGATTCTGACATATTCCATGTAACTTTAGGTACCTCTGTAGCTAACTCATCTGGTTCCTCCTCTAGGGAATGTCCTACTCCACAGTTTTTCCTTAGCATGGTAGCATCTTCTAAACATTGTAAACTGTCAGACTGTCTATTCTACGGCTTCATGTTGTTTAATGAGGGTGGGCTTTAACCGTTCCCTAAATTACAGAGGATTTAGTTTCTGAATACATTTGCAGTAGTCACAGTGATTATTTTCAATATACATTGAGTTTCAGTATCTCTTTCATCTGTGTATCAATACCACAGAGAAAAAAATGTTTCACAGTGTGTATATTTATTCAGGGCAGGTAAAGCTGAAACAGTTGCCTTCGCCATGCTTTCCTCAGACCTCGGCTTTGAGCCCCTTCTCCTGTGTGGGGTGTGTCAGGTTTTGCCAAGCTGCTGTTGTTTCCCCTGGAGTTGGCCCTTGTGGCTGGCCAGCTCTGGCTGATTCTCTGACTGAACACTGGTACACCAATGGACAAATAGATTTTTTTTTCCTGTTTACTTCAGCAACCCTACTTTAAAAACTTCAAGTGTTTCTAAGTCATGCACGCAGGAGCTTGCCTAACTACATGGTTGCATTTTTTCCCAGTGGATAGTATGTTACCCTAATTAGTTTGCTTTGCTTGCATCCTAAGGGTCACCAGGGGAACACTTTCTGAATGAATCCTATTGCTGTGTTAATGTTTCAAGGGAAAAAAAAAAAAAANCTTGATGTGTCCATCTCTTGAATGTTGCAAGTAGAGCAAGTTTGGTCATTCTGTTTTAAAAAGAGTGTAATCAAGCAGTGCAAGATACATGAGTGAGCAACAATGATCACATTTGGGAAGTGGCTTCTTGAGGAGAAAAACTGGGGTTAAACAGCTCTTATGGGTAACCCCATGCTGGGGAAACACTCAAAGCATGAGCGCATCAGAAACAAAGCATACCAAAGAAGGTTTAGAATTTATTTTGAAATTACATTCTGTCTTTTCTAGACTCTTCTCAATCTTTCTTTAGAAACACCTGGAATTTATTGCAAAAATCTTGTGTACATGGTTAGAGTTACAAACTTTATTAATTGGATGTTGTCTTTGTCATAGAAGACACATGAATTAGTCTAATTACACTTTTTTGAGGATTTTAAGCAGCTTTAATGCATATTGGCTAGAGAATATCTGTTTTTAAAAAGGTATTTAGCTGGAAATAGGTTTGTGATACATGATGACACTGGCCAAACTCCTCCCCACAACTCATTATTTTAGCAAAGAAATTCTGCTACTGATATCAATATCAATTCCTGCAGCAAATTGAGCTAAATCTGGAAAAGGACCAATGAACTCCACAGACGCTGTACTATATGTCTAGTAAGGAAACATCTCGTGATGACACCCTTTCAAGTTAGTTTTTTACACAAGGGAACCTTGCTGAGGAATAGTTGTGATAAAACTAAAAACTTCTGTAGATGCTGTGTTACATTCTAATTTTCTTTACCAGACTTTTTAAAATGATGTATTTGATGCAATAGATAACTGTGTATTTAGGAAAGTTTATATAGGAATGTTTCATTTTGCTCTACCAAGGTCTTTTAAAAGTACTCCTTCACTTGTACAAAAACAGACAGTGATGGAATAGGTTGTACAGCCTGTGCAGTTGAAGGCTGTTCTGAAAATCAGCTTTGATTTTACTTGTCAAAGCTTCATTTTCAACATGATTTTGCTTTGTTTTTCTTTTTTTTTTTTTTTTAACTGATCCTTCTTCCTAAGACTCTTGACTTAGATTCAAGGATTCCTTAAAAACTGTCAGTAAATTATGGATGAGTAGAGAAAGCAATTCCAAATCACTCTAGGGACCTGAAGCCTGCAGGTGGACACCAATGGCAAAATGGTCTGTTGGAGATGCTCTTGAAATGAATCTGACACATTAGCATGATAACACAAATATGAATTGAGCAGTTTCTGAGTAATTTTCTATGAGCTCTTTTGTTCTGTGTGTTTATCTTCTCCTCGAGCCATGATAGTGACTATAGTTAAAGACATTATTCTTTAAAATACAAGTGACAATTTCAGAGTATAGAACAGAGAGCTCTTGTGACAGGTGAACTCTTGCAGCTTCATGCAGAGTGCTGGAAATTAAAGCAGCTTATGCCTTATGCTGTCTACAGAATATAAAAAGTTGTTTGTACTTTCCATTAGAGTAGGACAAATGCCTCCACCAGTTTAGCATTTTCCAGCATCACTTGAAATCCTAAAGTGTCCTCTTTGTAATAATTTCAAACATCTGGCTACGTAGAATAAAAAATCCCATAACATCTTCGCTCTGCCTAGTTATATTCTGAAAATATAGTGAACTGAAACAAAGTCTAGATTGGACTAGTGGTGTGGCCCAGAGTTCCAGTCCTGTTCAATATCTTCATTAATGACCTGGATGGTTTCTACAGATACATGCTCCACAAAGCAGCATGTATCTGTAGAAACATGCTGCTTTGTGGAGTCTATTTTAGTATGTGAATTGCTAGTTCTTAAAGAGTTGTTAAGAGCAAAGGTTAGTGTAGGACTTGGGAAAAATAACATAGGAATTTTTCTCGTCAGCTCTGGTTCCCCGTTGTGGGGGTTTTTGTCTAAGTTTAGAGCAAGAGTTTGAGGAGGTGGTTTCTCTCCTAGAAACTATTCTGCTGTTGAGCCAGGCTTGCAAAAGGTGACTCCAAGTTACCCTGGTCCCTGCCAATTCACTGGACTGCTGAGCTGTACAGTATTTCTTAAAAACACAGAAGCAAAACTGCTTTATATTCGTGTAGTAAAATGCAAAACTCTGAATGAAAAGTTAAAGCCTTCCCTGAAGAGTCTTTTAAAACTTCTCCTAAGGAACAGGAGACACATTGGTGCTTATAAGTGACTGCTCAAATCCTTTAAGGGGATGATATTGCTAAGAATAACTCAGAGAAACACCCTTACAAAGAAAGGAATTTCCAGAGGGAGGGAGGAAGGAAGGGAGGAAGGAAGGGAGGAAGGGAGGGAGGAAGGAAGGGAGGAAGGGAGGAAGGGAGGAAGGGAGGAAGGAAGGAAGGAAGGAAGGAAGGAAGGAAGGAAGGAAGGAAGGAAGGAAGGAAGGAAGGAAGGAAGGAAAGTTGTTTCAGTGCTCATTCAGATAGTCACTAATTTCAGCAGGTATTTGATGTCTGCCTGCACTTCCTGCAAACTGCTACCGGACACGCCAATTAAGAATTGCTTGAGGCAGTGATACTCTTTCAAACATTCTCAGTTATTTTCTTTTACCAGCAATGGGATATTTCCATCCTCTTTTCACAGTAACACATACAGCACAAAGTTTCTTACTGCTGAAGTAATTTCCAAGTCTTTTATCAAGACACAAGCACTTCAATACAAGCTGTGAGTTACTGATCAGGGACATGAAGGTCACCTCACCCAAGGATTGGTTGATCCAGTCAAGGGAAGATGCTGGGCAGGCAGCAGGCACAATCTTTGTGGGTCTGATAAAAGTACAGAAATACTGCTGGGACCTTCTGGGTTGTTGCATATTCATAGTTCAGTAGGACCCATGGGAAGAGGTCTATTCTGTTATACCAGCCCTGCTGGGGGAATGTGGTATGTGTTAATATATTTCAAATTGAGACATTAAGTGAGATACCTTGTTTATATCTATTGTGGATCAGCTGAGGTTATGTATTTGCTGGAGTTTATAAATCAATTTTTTATTGGTTCCTCGAGACAGACACAACGATATTTATTCATCCCTTTTCTGTACAGAACTCATTAAGTAATGCATGGGAAAACAGCTGTGTGTCTTCATGTTTACAATGAGTTTCAGTCCATTAAAGTTGTGCTGTGAGGCTTCAGTTCCCAAAGTTTTAGCAACACATGGCTGATGGGCCATTTGTAATATTTAAATGTTGCAGTTTTGTGTTTCGGAAGGAGAACATGTTACAGGAGAGGAGTTGTCTGAAAGTGGAAGTGTGGTTATGGAAACAAGAGCACTATGGAGATGGATACATAATTTAGACTCAAAAATGAACAAAAGATTTCATGACAGAGCATCTAATGTTGGGATGAAAGTTTATCATCAGTGAGGACTGCTACTCATAGACAGTGAAACAGTGCTCGCCTGACTCTTGAGAAGATTTCTATGTAGCTGTTCTCTGCTTAATTAGGTCAGCTGGAAAAGCAGTAGACAAGCTTTCCTAGAAAGATATTCTTCAAAAGATGTGAAGGAAAGAAAGACATCAAAACACTGTGGAGACTGATAACAGTTGCTTATAATTTTCTCCTTATCCACTGAAACATAGTTAATACATGTAATTAAACTTAGAGCATTTGTTTATACTGTTATTTAAAATATGACTTTCTGCTACTTTATCAGACTTAAAAAGGTGAGTTTTTTCACTTACTGTAGCTGACCTAATAACAAATACTGTCTGTCTATAAAACTCATCTTACCCTGTGTAAGTTGAACTCTGCTTCAAATGTTTAGGAGCAAGTGAACATTTCAGATTTTCCTGTTTCCTTAGTGCTTGAGTATTTGATAATATTTACAAATCTGTTATTAAGCAATAAATCTAAATCAATTTGACCTGTGACTTCCTTCCAAGTGTGTTTCACACGCTGGGGAGATAAGCACCACATAAATATTTTTGAAGGTTCTTAACCTTGAAGATTAACATTTCAGTTTTACTTTCTATTATACATTGTAGAACTACCCATTATTGCAAATTCATGTCCTAATATGTAATTTTATCCTTTACAAATTAGGTATTAATGCCATGGTAAGTTGGTCAAACACTGTAAGATAGCATGCAGTCATCATATTGAGTAGGAGGGTGTGTTTTCTACTCTTGAGTGTCTTTGCTTTTGAAACTGCTGGCAAAAGGAAAAAAATGGGAGGTATAGTCTTGATTAAGATTTTAAGAGATTTTTTAAAATTTGAAGTAAATGTCAAGTTAAAATGAATTGGGTTTTGTTTTCTTTAAAATCCAAACCAGATTTGTTGTCATTAAAAAAATGTTAAGATGAAATATTCAACCACTTCCATTGCTTTTAAAACAGCAAATGTGCTTTGGGTATTTTCATATTTGTTTTTCTCTTAACCTTGATATATGTTAATATACTGAACTTTCACAACTTCAGTTTGGCAAAATATAATCACATAAGAAAATATTTGCATCTAATGCAATTTCTAGATGCCCTGGAGCACTTCTCTTCATCTCCCACTGCAGTCCCAAAAGGATGCAGGTCTCTGGAGTTCTATGTGCTGCATCTGCCAGTCCCACAGGAACATCTGAGATACCCAAGGACATCAGAATGATAGTATGTTCTCATGTCTGAAAAACTGAGTCTTATCCTCCTCAATTATTTTAATTTACTATTTTTATATTTTGTTATTTATGGATGCTAAGCTGAGTCTAAATGCATCACTGAAAGGAAGTTCTGTCAGAAATTTTACCTAGCTCCAGCATACCTCTAATATTTCTTCCTAAAGAAGCTCAAATATATTTACTGGCTGCTGATAATAATCCCATGTGAAAGCTTCCCATTTCCATTGCTTTTCTCTGAAATTTTTGCTTCTCTTGGAGATGAATAAGAAATGAAGACAAATTATGCCATATAAGTGTGCAGTAAAAAGTTAGTTGTTACTCCAATAAAAAGCTGGACAAAAAACCATCTGGGGAACTTATGACAGACAGTTTAATTCTCCCTCTCAATACATCCATGATCTAACATGCCATTTAGTGAACAGAGAAGCATGGGACTCAGACACTGGACACTTTCAAAGCTGTTTTAAGTTCTCATACAAAGGCCATTTACTCAGTAGCAAAAATCTCCTGCTGATTTCTGTGAATTTTACATCAGACTTATACAGCCTTAAGTCTGTGACTTTCTGTACTGATTATTACCTGGAAAAATACTGATACTTGAGTAATCTTCTTGTCAGAGCTATAGCTGTAGTAGTGACCTGTAAAAATACACATTTGGGTGCAGAACAGAAGTGAAATACACATTTTATCTGGGTTGCCTCTGTTTTAAGCAGGAAGGTAAGAAATTTGTAACTCTGCTATTGAAATACATTTTGACAAATTGGCTTACAGAAATGGTCATGCAAAGAGAAAATTGTGTCCAGCAGGGATATAACTGTGAGATTAGCATCCTCTGCAGCCAGAGGAGATTGCAGAGCAGTGTTTGGAGTGGTACAAAGAAGATAAGAGGAAGGCAGTTGTTTTGCACCTTACTTGAGTAGCTGCTCTGAAGCCTGAGATGTAGAAGTTCTCTTTTCTCAGCTGCCACACGATCATCACTGTGCCATACCCTTGAATAAAGGAAGAAAAGATAGTTCTAATGCTAAGAAATTAGTTTCATCTCAGCGCTTTTTCAGTCTTTGGCCCCCAGCCAGCATGGTTGTCCTTTACTTTTAGGAGTGTTTTATGTGGTGTGGTAGCAGATTAACAGAGAAATGCTGAACTTGTGCAGTATTCTGGGCTCTGCATACCTAAGTTTACCCAGTCCGCTCTGAGCAGGGATACAATTTTTTTTTTTGCGGGGCAAATGGAATATTTCTGATATGCATTTTTTGTGCCAAGTCTGTACAAGAAAGGACAAAATTCAATTGCTTGAATGTAAGCAGATAGTATCATCTTGATGCCCTAAGGTACCTTAGGTGTCCCTGTGAGACTGGCAGATGTGACACAGAATATCACAGAGACCTGCATCCTTCTGTAGCTGCAGCAGGAGGCTGAGGCAAGATGCTTCAGGGCATCTAAAAATTAGACTAGATGTAATTCTTTCTATCTGTGTGATTATATTTTGCAAAACTAAAATTTAAAAAGTATTCCTGTTTTTTATAGAAATTAAAAAAAGAGACTACCAAATCACTATTTCCTGGATATTTTCAGTATCTTGCATTGGATGCCAGAGGCTTTTGTCTCTTGGTTCCCCACATACAAAATGGGTAAAATATGTCATTTTACACATGAAAGTTATATGCAAAAAGGTAATTTTTGTTTATAAGTTGTTCAGCACTGTAGTAAACTCATCACAACCCCATCTCCAAGGAATTAATTCCAGAATAAATACTTTAATGGCGACTATTTAATAGTGACTGGTAAATAGACTTGCTCACTGAGAGATCACAGTTCATCCTGTGCACTGAATGCTAAAAAGGGGGAAAGAGTATTTATTTTGATACCATCTCCTGCACATTTCAAGCTGTAGAGATAGCCAAGCCCTTGACAGTTCTGTGAGGCAGCATGGTGGTTGCACAGGGATGCAGAGCAGAGCTGGGGAGTGCCCTGTGCTACCCCATGTCCAGCTTGAGCCTAGGAGAAGGTGTTTGGGATATGGGCATTTCCCTGTGGCTCTAAAATGGATAGGAGACAGGATGTGGGAAGCTTGCCTGGGATCAGCTGGGGTCAGGATGCTCAATGGGACATGGAGATCTCCACAGCACAGAAACCCAGACTCTGGGCAGAGAGCAAATGAGGACCTTGACTGTGCAGTAGTGGTTGAGTTGTGAGCATAATCTATGTCCAGATTATGCTTTTAAAATAAATAGATAAATAAATAAATAAAATCTATTTATTAAACTAAAAGAGGAGAGGTTTAGCATAGATGTTAGGAAGAAATCCTTCACTATGAGAGTGGTGAGACACTGGACCAGACTGCCCAGAGAAACTGTGGATGCCCCAGCCCTGGAAGTGTTCAAGGCCAGGATGGGTCTCTGAGGAACCTGGGACAGTAGAAGGTGTCCCTGCCCGTGGCAGGGTACTGGAACGAGATGATCTTAGAGGTCCCTTCCAAACCATTCTATGTTTCTCTGTTTCTATGAAATTATTTAGAGAGAAACAGAGAGAGTGAAGCCTGTCACAGGTGCTTATTTCCTTACTCAGTCTTTTTGATCCCATCTCATACTGTGATATTTAATTGGCCACACTAAATCTTTCCAAAAATGGGTGCCCGTGTCCAGGGCACTACAGCACTTCTTCCCACCTCTGTTGCGTGACCTTGTCAACAATTCTGTTCTCCCTTTAAAATGTATTTATGTGTATATTGTTTACTTGGTCTGTGTTGAGAATAGCTTCACATTTTATCAAAATCTTCCTAATTGCTGAGAATACTAAATGTAACTGGTGCTTAAATAGATTATTGAATTTGATAGGGATAGTTCAGCTGTCAGCAGTGCCTGCTGACATTTCCCCATGCCACTTTCTTTTCCACCTTTTGATGGTTATAATGAGTTCCATTTTCTGTATTTTAGCTGATGACTTTCTGACATGGCAACATTTTCTTTACTGTATTTCAGTCCAGCATAATCTTGTTTCATTTGCAGCTGATAAATCCATGCCATGCTTTATCTCCCTCCCTTCCACCCAATCTTCTGTCTCTGCAGCTTTGCACTTTATTCCATCAACCTTTGAATGAGTCTGTGGTTGTCAAACTTGCTCTACTGTTTAACTGTCTTTTGTAAATACATCAAAGCCAGGTTTTTCATGCTCCAGCCTAAGCAAATATCCATAATGTGACAGTTTAAAATGAAATTTTTACCATCTTGACATGTTATTTGTACCAATTCTGAGCGGGTGATGAAATCAGGTCCCCTGTAATTAAAACATTTCATGCTCTTTTAAGTTTTCCCTGAAATAAAGTGGGATGTAGTTGTTTTCATTTCTCCCAGCAGTGCCTGTGTGCTTCTCCTTACTGCTGACAATTGAGGTAAAGTGTTTTAAGTGTCTTCTAAGTCACCTACACTGTCTTTTGCCTTTAGCTTATTATTGCTTCTGAGCACTGTCCCAGTATATGTCCTATTCTATTCCTTCTTAAAGAGGTTATGAAACCCTCCTTTTGCCTTCTTCTCTTAGTTCTTTTTATAGGGTCTAGTTCAACCTGATTTCCAGCAATTTTAATGAATCATTTAAACTTATATTAGTCCTACTATTTATTTCCTGTAGTGGGAGGAAAGAGTTAAGATCGTATAATGCAAATTAAGAGAAAAGCAAGTAGAACACACACTCCGTAATGTTGAATAGACATGAAATCTTTTGAAATGGATGGAGAAGTTTCCACTGGCTTCAGTGACTTTCTGATCAATTCATGCCAAAATTGCAAGTGGGAGCATATTTATGAGTATTTATGAGTATTTATGAGTTTACCTTAAGGTTTTAGAAGTTAGCATGATAAAAAGTAAAACAGAAATCTTTAGTAAAGGAAATAAAGGAAATTCAGTGTCTTATATGGCAAAAATAAAGGGCTTTTCATTATAGTAACAGGGTTTGCTATTTATTGTGAAGGGTAAGTTCAGAGTTTGTTCATAACTTTTTCAAATTAATGCTTTCAAGAAGAGTTATTTGAGATAAATGTGACCAACTTATAAACCATACACTATAGGAGACTTTAAAAGGAGTGTAAGTTTATTCCATGGCAGTCGCCATAGGTGAGCAGAATGCTGATAATAACAGTATACAAAGAATACTTTTTTTCCCTTTAAGAAGTGTCCTTGACATTGTGCAAAAAAACCTACAGAAAATACGATGTGCTGATCAAGAGTAAGATTTTTATCTGGAGGTATTCTCAAATATCCTAACACCCTATAATTTTTTTATATGGTACATAGCAAAGAGCTTTATATTACAGGAAGTTATTCCAGGCAGATATGGAATGAAGGTAACAAGTTATATTGCCTGTTTTCCTAAGTTATTTTTTACAAACCAGTACCCTCTTTGATTATGTGATTATTGACTGTTTTAAAGACTTAACCTTAGTTTTCTAGTTTTTAAATAAGATCCAGGCTTGTTTGTCCATAAACAGTATTAACCACTTTTGGTTCACCTACATTACATAAAGTTTTCCACTCAAGTGGAAAAAAATAAAGAAAACAGGAATGAAGAAATAGAGTCTTGAAGCCTTCATGATAATGCAGGCTCTTAGGGTGACTGATTACCTCAAGATTTAAATTGTTTGAAAAAACACTTACTCAAGTTGTTTTCCTATTCCAGAAGAATTTTTTAAAACCACTTCTCTTACCTAAAGGGCAAGTGATAGGAGATACACCACCCATTATTTCTGGGAGTTATTCAGTTATCTTGGGCCCCGTTTCAGGTTTGAGGTGTGGATTATATCTCATACCATGCAGAATGTGGTGCTTTAGACCTTGCTGAAGTGAAAGAATGTAAAATAAAAACTGACAATGGAAAATAGCTTGGGGGCTTGGCCCTTGAGTAAGGTGACCTGAGAGGGGAGTGTTCAAACCACTTACTAAGCTTAGGAGGAGCACATCACTCTGACGGTGGACACAATACTTTGAATGATGAAAAATTACAGTGTTTCCTATCAAAGCTATTTTTCTTCCTAGTGTCACAATGGGAGAGTATTACTGACTCATGTTTGCATCCATTTGCAGGAATCTCGGTGGCCTTTCTTGTTTGGAGCAATCATTGTTCCATCATTGATACAAGTCATGATTCTGCCTTTTCTTCCTGAAAGTCCTCGGTACCTCCTACTTGAAAAGCATGACAGGAGCAAGGCAGAAAAAGGTATGATAATGTTACTTTTTGCAACAAAGGGTGTTTATTGTAGGGATTCAGGCTGGAGATACCTGATTCTGATACCACACTAGAAGCAGAATATTCTCATAGGGAGAATCTCTTGGCAAGAATTTTTCTCACCTTTTTTGTTTGTCTCTGAATATGTAAATATAGCTGTAGCTTTGAAGTTTTTTTAAGTTAAATTCTCCAGCAAGGTAACTTATATAACATTACACATGGTGACACAGAACTAACCAAATCATCCTCTGTTGTGTGCCAGCCACTCTGTGCAGGGTTCATTTGAAAGTGAATGGTGCTTTCAGTCATCATGGCTCACCCTTATCTACAGTCTTTGCACTTTGTCTAATAAAAACACAGATTCTGTTGCTGCTTTTTTTTCCCTGGTAGTCACTGTGTTTGACCCTGTGTTCTGTAACTCAATAACCATCATTGATCTAATAAAAATCCCCATACATCTGTTTAACTGAAAATTTCCAGCGCTTCCATATTGCTTCAGCTTCACAGACACAGAATATTTTGTCCTTACTTCAGGTTCCAGGTATGAAACTATTTGATTTCATGATCACAGTTGCTGCATTCTCCACCCCAGTAAATTTACTATGGTCCCAATATGGGTAAGAGAATGTTAAAAATTTTGGTTAATTTATTATAACAACATATGAAAATCAGGAGTCTATTAAAAAGGAGTCTGATTATAATACCAAAATACCAAACATAAGTGCTTTACAAAGTGTTCTTAAAAACTTTGTTTGAATATGACCTTTAACATTTTCAGTCATGAACTAGTTGTGCAAAATTACTTGTAAAGTGTGTATCAACACCTGAAATATAAATTTAATAATCTTTCAGCATGAAATTAATGCAACTCTCTCCGGTTTCTTCTATTTCGAAACTAAAAGTTGGCCTTCTTTGTTCTGAAGAGCCTGCTGAAAAAGAAATAACACAGTAATGAAGAGACTCCCATGTTGTGTCAATTTGGTGTTGAATGAAGAATTCTATAAAGGTTGGAGCCTCAGACACTCAGAGATACAGTTCAATGCTTAAAAAAAAAAAAAAAAAAAAAAGAGCACGAAAGCAACGAGGTTTTGGAAAATGTTCTTAAGCTTCACAGAGTCAGTAGAGTTTTGAGGAGGCAGAGAGCAGCTTTTCCAACATCCATGAAGGAAAGGGCTGCCCTGCCAGCTGTGCTCAGAGCACCCAGCAGGGGTACAGCACCCAGCTCACGTTGGCTGTTGGGTGGAAACTTCCGCAGCACCATGGCTGGGCAGGGAAGAAATGCTTTTGGGTGCCCAGTTTAAAGCAGCTCGTTTCTGCCTGATAAAACTGTAGATATATTTCCAGAGCTATGGCTGGCAAAGATTCTGCATCTGCAATGCTTATTGCATAATATTGCACTTGCTATGAGGAACTGTTGAAAATCCTGCTACAGTACCTGGAGACCTCAGCACTGACAGTGAAACTGGACCTCTCATAGGTAGAGTTTAAAAATTATAAAACATGGCAGTAAAATAACACCACCTGCCTATAAATTCACACCATTTACTGTTGCTGGTAATGTTTTCAGCATACACGTTCTGAAAATAATTTGAAATCTAATCCAGAGGCATTGGAGGTAGGTTTTGGAGTAGAAGGCATCAGGAGAGCACTTGCCTGGGGAAATGAGCTTTAGCTGCTGGTTTGCTGATTACAAGAAGATGGCTTTCATGAGCCACCCTAAGGACTATAAATTTAGATACTCTCGGAATAAAAGAGACAACTGATATAAAAAGTTTTTCAAAGAAACATATATGAATATATGCTCTTGGATTTTATTAATTCTAAAAGAAAGGACTCAATTCTTATCTTGTAGCTATGTTGTAGTCCACAGTGTAACTCATTTTGAGTGTAGTCTACAGTGGAATTCAAAACATAGAAGAGTGAATCAACAATCAAGACAAATCATCTGGATATTCGCATTATCAGCAGAAATGGGGGAGGAAAAGTTTAAGGGGACTGGAGGAGTTGTGATTTATTAAAATGCCCTTCTGCTTGCAAGTCATATAATGACAAAGCAGAATTCTTCATTTTAATGATGACTACAGTAATGATTTTAAATTGTTTGCCTCTTAGCTTATATCTGCATATTATTATTGGAAATTTGCAACTCATTCTACTGACTAAATCCCTTTTCTTTCCCTTAATGAATCAAGGCTTTTCATGCAAATATATATTTCACTGTGGATTATACCTTGTCAGAGAAATAGAAAACTATTATTTGCAAAAGGTCTGCTGTATTTAAAGCAGATGACTATGTTAGTCTTTATGAAATACTCTAAAGTATGCATGTATGTCAAAGCTCCTAAAATGGAGCTGACAACATTAATCTTCCTAATTGTTTTAGAGCAATAATATCCAATGAGATAATTTAGGTCATTGAGTTTCCACAAAGTTTTCCCTGCTTTCATCCCCTCCTTTTCTTCTCTGTCTCAGGAGACAAGCAGTCTATAACTACCAAAATACAAGTGGTGTCAACCTCTTTCCTGACAGATGCCTTTAAGGGGCAAATAAGAGACTGAGGGAAGGGGAAGGACCAAAATGTGTTCTGTAAACAATGAAAAAATGAAGGAATGACGGTAAAGGGTTAGAGTAGAGAGGCATCCTGTTCAAGCCTAAACCACACCACCATGAGAGAAGCTGTTCTTTGGGGCACAGGGGAAGCGATGCCTCAGATGAGTGAGATCTCCTGAGCCCCATTAGCAGGGTTTTACCCAGTGCCCTGCTTTCCCCTTTCCAGCTGTGCAGGCGGTGCACGGCCGAGCCGACGTCTGGCCGATCAGACACGGACACCATGTCTGACTTGCTGCTGTCTGCTACCAAAAGCACCACTGACAGATAAGCTTGGCTCATCTTCCTGGATGTCACCAACCTGTATCCTACTCCCTGAGACCCAAAGGAACTGAATTATCTCTCATATTCCTGTCTCACTGCTGAACGTGGGAAAACTGACCCATGTGTTTTGGGGAGAGAGCAGTCCACCGGAACAATAGCATAATCTGTAAACCTGCTTTGCCCAAGAAACTAAGTCTGGTAATGAAGCAAGGGGAGAACCATCCCAGCTCCTCTCCCAGGTCCCATAAACAATATTCTTCTCATTTGATAAGAATAGAAGGGACGAAATTGCCTAGCATTTAACTGGTGTGATCCTTCTTCTTAATCAAGGCCAGACAGCAGAGGACAAATGGGTATTCAAGTGGTTGAAGAGAAGGACTTTGGAAGGAGATTGTGGAAATGAGAAGTGACAGGGATAGAAGCAGGAAGAAAAAGAAAAACCTGCTGCCATAATTGCATCAGTTTACTATCCAAGTTCTAGGACAGTAAGACAGGGATTTCACATTAACTGTCTATTAGTTGCATGCCAAGTGCACCCCTGATCTGTGAGTATCACAATGATGTAATATAAATAAAATCAGTAGTAGTGATAAAATGGAACATTTGTTACAACTAAAAACACGGGTTAACACTTGCAGTTGGAGAGTTGAGGTGTCTTTTTTGAAGTGCACTGTTACAGGGAGGAATCTTGCATTTTCCATTTTCTATGCAGCTACAGTAGCAGGTCATGTAAATCAATAATGGAATTCAGCTGGTATCCCAGCTTACCAGAGAAAAGAATATTGTTATATCTTAAGGGTCAAACAACTTGCATAAAATGTCACAGCAACCTCTGTTGGTGACATACAAAATCTGTTCATCTAGTATGTTCAGTCATACATTGTAAGTCCCATGGTTATGAAAGAGGCATTACAATAGGTATAATGAGAAGCATAGATTTAAAGTTTTAGAAAGATGGATGAGGGCTGATATCTTTTCATGTGACAAAAGAGCAAGGCCACTCCTGATTTAAAAAAGCAGGCAGCCAATTTTTTACAAAGCCCTTCAGGGAGCCCACATGGACTGGAGAGGTGTTAAACCCAAACTTTAAAAGCGAGAACAAGTTACTGCATATCTGGTGATTAAAATAAGTTGTTATGACTGACAACAAGCATGTATATGATTTATTTTTGTTTCTCTGTGGATTTTGTATGTCTGTAAGGACTATAAAATATTCTTACTGGAAAGGAAGAGACAGCCATGACTACTACACTTGCTGGCTTTTTGTGATGGATTCATCTCAGATGTTTCCCTGCCAAAAGCTGGAGTGATTGTGGTGTGTCTGATTTGTTTTTAAACTTTTCTTAAGCCTCCTGTTTTTTAGAAAGGATATTAGGTCATTAGACCTTTAATACAACTCTGTTTACCAGTTCTTGTGTTATTTTAGGGTGGTATGTATATGTTTTGTTTTACCTGTGAACCTGAAACAGGCCTATTAATGTGTGTAAAACCACACATATAATCAGGAAAAGATGTAATCCTTAACTGCGTAATAACTCAAAAAAGATCTGTGTGTTCTTTACTTAGAAGAAGAGGGAGGTGACATGTAGGAAAAGCCTAAAGTCATTTGCCTGCACTTATATTGCTTGAGATTTTTTTCTTAAATTTTGCTATGCTGCATGCTAGTAGATAATCAGTATTTTTCTAGATTTAAATAGCATTATTATACTTATATCTCTTCTAGGAAGATATACCTGTGTTATTTTTCTAGATATTCAGTACTCTAATAAAAATTAGTTTATATGAAATAACTGTTAGTTCATATTGTGAACTATTTCTGTGTTAACATGGAGTTATTACAGGGAGATTTCTACTATCTTCAACAGTGGCCAAATAAGATACTGTTTAAGCAGAACTTAGACAAAGATGTGTAAGACATTGTGACACTGGATTTCATATAATTAATCATCAGGGAAGTGAATGTGTCCATGGGAAACAGATGACAATAATACTCCTGCAGTTTATTTTAATTTTTGTTTGTTTCTTTTCAAAGGATAAGCCCAAACAAACTTTGACCAGTTGTCTCTTTTTCTGCCTCCCTTTGCCTGGTGCTGTAAACCACTCAATAGCATTTTGATCTTTTAAAATTTCTTCCCAAAGTTCACACGCTAATTCTGTTGATAACAACTGCTTTCTTTGCACAGTCCTGGAAGTACTATAGTGGAAAAAGAATTAGTAATTCCCTATGCAACTGAGATGTTGAGTGCCCATCTTCAGTTAATTTAAAGGCCTGATTGGTTTTAGTGAGGGTACCAACTGACTTTTTTCAGATCTTTGAACCTCTTTCAGTTGCTTCACCTTCACTTAGGTGAGACGAATAAAATCTGGAGTAAATGGAAGGGTTTCCTGACTTCTTTCCCCTTGACTGGAACCATCCAATTCTTTTCCTATTTATAAAGGCAGTATTCTAATTTTTGGAGGCTGAGGTTCTAAAACCTTCTGATCCAAGGGAATTAAATAGGAATCTGGAAAGTTTTAGAAGTTTCTAGAGCTGCAACTCCTTAGATGTTTTAAGTGTTACATGAAAATAAATCTTCCTTATAGAGAGAAGCAGCCCGTCATGGAGGGAAATGAGTCATTGCAGCAAGGAGAGGAACGACTTCTGTGCTTCTCAGTGCCAGTAATGCCAGGGTATAGAAAGTACAGCTAATAAATTGAACATCACACATTGAAATACTTTTGAGTTTCCCTATCTCCCTGCTAATGCAGAATTTATTTCCACATTATTTATGTATAAAATTGTGATTCTTATGGTACTGAAAAGCTGGTAATGGAAGAAAATTAAAGACATTGAATAGCAGGAAAATGTTTTTCCAAGAAGGCTGGGTGATGTCTGTTCAAAACTATGCATGTATAGCATAGTAATTTCTTTGTATTTCTTGACTTGTTGGTAATTTTAAGTATCCGTCACTGTTGCCTAGTGGCATTTACATTTCTTAATGCCATGAAGGAAAGAAAAGAAATCAGGTGTCGATGTTTTTCCTGCCTTGTACTTGACAATTTTGGTAATTGCAGTTTTTTTAGTTCCTCATCCCTCTAGAAATACATCAAACTCCCTTGACTGCACCTATATTTTTGACTTGTGTGACCTAAAGTAATGCTGAGGATTCTAAGGACAAGAAAAATAAACAAAATTTTGCACTGACCTAATTTACACTGATAGACCAGATGCTTAAAAATCTGAGAGAATCCTTTCATGGAAGACTATGGTGATAGCTGTTGGTTGATAATATGTCTGGTTGTTCTGATCTTTACCTGAATTTTTCTTGATCGACATTCTAATAGTACTGAGGAAAATGTAATTTCAGCATGAGACATTGACTTAAACATACTGTAGGCATACATTGTTCTGATTTTACATTTCTTATCACTGTCTTTAAATACATCACACTCATTAAAATGAGTGTTTAGCATGTTATTTATTAAAAAATGGGCAATAACGAAGGACAAAACTGAGCAGCTTAAAATTTTAGTTCTGAGATCTCAGTTTGTTAATTCATTTCTGATTGTACCGCCTGTGAAAAGATAAGTCTCGTGCTTTTACTGAGAGATTTAAAAATTCTGACCTCTCCTCTCACAAGAGAGAAGCTGGTTATCAGAATATATGAATGCTATGAATTGACTCAACACCCAGAGGTAGTTCATCCCTTAAAAAAATCATCCTTCTTGTTAAGCAGAATCAGGTGGGGCCCATTAAAATGCATTAGAAATGCTAAGTGCCTCAGAACAACTTGGCCCACAGCTCAAGTTAGTTCCCTGCACTGCCAGACCCGGAGCAGACAGAATGTGCAGCCTTGTGCATTCACCAAAGTGTCAGAGAGGGATGCTCTGGGAGGCCACCAGTTAATTTGTGTGACCTATCCCTCACAACAATGAAGTGCCACTCATTGGCCGTTTCACCTGGGTAAAGATAAAATTTTGTAACTTCAAAATCTAAATAAAGTCTGGATGTATTAACCATGATTAGTCAGTATCTCTAGTTTTCTTGACCATCAAGGACCTTTTTATGATCCAAAGGTGTGTAAACATACTAAAATATGTGGTCATTTGTTTATAGGCAGTGTTATGAAAAGCTGTGGATAAGAAAAATTGATTTGGCTCTTAGGTGAACTAAATTAACTTATTCGTTTAATAAAAATAACAATTTTAAGTGTTAGGATTAGTGTTAGGAATCCTGCTGTGTAAAGGATTGTTTTGAGTGTTAGCATCCTACTGGGTCACAAAGCCTTGTCGCAGGGGTGTTTGTAATGTCATTGTTTCTCTACAGTCACTCTGAGTTGATGAGCATTTTAAACATCTCTTAGAATGCCAACCCCTGGGGTAGGTTCATTAGATTGAGACAAAAGTATCACCAGCATAGACAGTATCTGTTAAACAAGGTTGGTGGAGACACATCACATCCAGTCAGAGGTGTCCCTGTCTTGGAGGAGGCATGAGGTGGAAAGCCTGTATTATTCACAGTGGAGGGATATTTCAGTAAGCTATCAGTGTGCAATACTAAATGGTGTGTTTCGGGGGAGATGAGGTTGGTTGGTTGCTTACATTGGCGGTGTAAATTTGTTCCCATGACTCCAACATTGGAAAAGAAAGTCTTGAACTGCTCTGGGTAATTATTTCTAATATGAATCACCTTGACAAAGTGAATTCTTGCCTATATGCTAGTAAAAACAAGAGGTAATATGAAGAGTAGTAGCTATTCCTTTCCAATGTCTGCCTTTTCTTGGTTTACCAGACTTATACATATATTTTAAATATATATGTATATTTAAGATATACATATCTTAAATATATTTTTACTCTTACTACTTCTCTATCCAATCTATCTTCTGCAATGAAGCCAGTTATACTGTTAGGCTGCAAAAGTAACCAAGTCAAATAATGTTCAGAGATGCTTTGGTAATAAATATTTTCAAGTCACACAGGGTTTTCACTTTTCAGTGGACCTTAGGCTGTATTATATATGAAATAACAGAAGAGAGATCTTGTAGGGAGAAAATTTATGGTTTTGTTTCAGTTTTTGAGCCCAATAGCAGGGATGAATCAGATCACATCCAGAGCAGAATGATATTGTTGGCAGAAGAATAATTAAGTTGTAGCCCATGTATGCCTCCTGTTTGTGCCAAACATTTCCATTTTAAAGAAGCAAGACAGTTATAAATGCACATAGTGCCAAGTGTCTGGCCTAAAGTACATGTCCTCTCTTTGTAGCATTTCAGAGATTCCTTGGGAAAGACGATGTGTCTCATGAAATAGAAGAAGTTTTGGCAGAGTCTCGAGCCCAAAGGAACACCAAGCTGGTGTCGGTTGTTCAGCTCCTGAGAACCCGCGCGGTGCGATGGCAGATCCTGACCGTGGTTGTCACCATGGGCTGCTACCAGCTCTGTGGGCTAAATGCTGTAAGTGTCCTTCCTCAGGCCATGGCACCTCCTGGGAACCTCCTTTCCTTTATAACAAGGTTTGGACTACACTAATTACCAACTTCTATGAATTCCCTTTTTTGGCTGTTTCTTATTAGTAATGACTCTGGGAGAGCAGTGTGTGGGAAGATCCACAGAGATCTGTATTGCCTGGGGGCTTTTAAAACAAAAAAAGTTTGAGGAAAGCCATGTTGTGTTAACTTTGAAGGAATATATGAAAAGGTAGAAAAGATCAGCAAAGGAGGAGCATGCAGCTTTCACTTCTGATACTCAGATTCTCTGTTTCTGAATATGCCCCATGCTTATTCCGAGTTTTTTCAGTAGATGTTTCAGCTTGGATTCATTTAGTTCAGTACTTACAGAAGTCATCAAAACTTGCTATAAATGATTTTTAAACATTGCACTGCATATTTGATTTTTTTGTTGCTTCAATATTCCTGTCTTGGAAAGTGAAGCAAAAGAGGGAAAAGACATAAAACAGTGAATCCTATTGACCATTAATATGTCTGAATCTAATGGATATCAGAAGTCTCCTTCACCACCTATCTGAGCCTATATGAGAAGGTCACAGGACACTTTACGTCAGAAGATCCCTCCACCTGGTCCAAGCCCTTGGTTAGAGCAGGAATGACTTCAGAGTTGTCTCAGGTTACTGAGGGCCCTGTGCAGTTGTGTTTTAAACATATTCAAGGGTGAAGAGTCTATAACCCTCCTGGGCAACCTCTGCCAGGTGTTTACACCACTTACACTGTGAAAAGTGTTCTCTTTATATCCAGCCAGAACTATCCTTGCTGTTGCCTGTGGCATCTGGCTTAGATGCTTTATGCTACACAAAACAAATATTCTCATGAAGCACCTCCAAAAGGGTTTTTTGTCATAGTTCAGAGGCATTACTTGCTTGAATATATGAAAAACACTATTCTCGCTGCTGCAAGGAACTCTCGCTGTGCTCTGCAGCACACTCCAGCTAGATTTTCCCCCCAGGGCTAATAAGTCTGTGTGCTTTTGTGTCTACGAACACTAGCTCAGGCTTATCTCAGGTATCTCTATAGCTTTAAGACTCCAAATAAAAGTAATTTAAAAGATTAATGCAATTGGAACTCTGGTATCTAGAAGCTTTTTGCAAAATACTGGGAGGGAATTAAATGAGTTTTTTCATCCTGTGGGGTAAACGACAGCAATGTTTGTATAGGTGGTGTTTTCTTCTAATGGTAGGATTTCAGTGCTAATGGCAGGTTATTTTATTCCTCATTGTGGATACATTTTTGAGAAAAAAAACCCAGAATTATTTTGTCATCCAGTCTTTTTAAGATTTATCAACACATAAGGGAAAAAAATGACACTTATAGTAGCAAACACACTGTTCAAATAACAGAGCACATTGCCTATAAAAAAAGGTCACAGCTAAATTTTCAGGGGAAATGGAAGTGTTTTGTGACTTTGAGGATACTTAATAGTTGATGGAAATTGTCCAGTATTCTGTGGCAGAACAAAGCCACACTGTCATGGCTTAAGTGAGGGTGTGGGTGGATAGTCAGACATGTCCAGTCCAAAATGGATGCCAGAGTTACTTAAAAGTGTTATTGGATAGCCACTTTCTGAAAATATGCCTCAGAAAAACTGTCTTTGTCAGGGAACCTCTGTGTTGAGTTAGCTATTTCAGGTCTTCCTTTTTTATTATTACTCTGTTTCTCCTCTCATGCAATGACATCAAACATGAAAAAAAAATTATTCACACAAAAATTGTGTTCTGAAATGGATTATTTAAACAGTTGTTAGTAACAGTTAAGAGTAAAACCAAGAAAATCAAGAGAGAAGTCAAGAGAAATAGCTGGACCGCTTGATTAAGAGACCAGGCTTCAAAAACTTGTCTCTTTTGCTTGGCTTTCCTGGCTGATGCTGCTCAAGTCGTCCGAAGCTCCAAGATGAGAGGACAGGTCTGGGTGTGACAGATACCTGGGTCTTGGTTTGCCTGAGTGCATCTGAACCAACCTGCTGGCTGTGAGCCAGCATCAGCCAGGTTTTGCTGGCAGGGAAGGCTCCTTCTAACTCATGTGTTTGTCTGTGGTGCCCTGTTAGCCAGTCTGGTCTTTTCCACAACTACCATCTGGACAGGGCACATGGGAAAGTTGGGATTCCTTCACGCAAGAATCTCAGGTCATTCTCCAGGGAAATTGCCAACTGGCAGATTTTTGTAATCACCCTGCTGGTACCTGAGAACACTTGCTTCTTTTTATGGATTTTACTTCAAATAAAAATTTGTTTTGCTTAAAACAGTACATTTGTTTATTTCCACATGGAACAGAAATCATGGTGAAGCTCCCATCATGTTAATGTTTTCAATTATAACAAAATACCAGACAGCCTGACCTAAACTGACATAAATAAATGATTTCTTATTAGCCTCTTTTACCCTGTTAGCATTTATCTGATATATATAAGACATAATAAATTCATTTATCTTCTACCATTTAATCTCAATTCTAAAGAAGTCACAAAACTACAGTGAAGTTTTCACTGGTGAATGTTATACTTTTTCATATCAAGGAATACACTGTCTGACATACTGCTCTAAGGGAGTCATTCCCAAAGTGAGAAGTTGATGTGAATGGGACTCTGATGCTTATCAGACTTGCTATTTTAGAATGTTGCCACTATATATTCTCTGCCTAGATATTGTCACTGCTGGATATGGTTTTACTGACTAAACACAATTGACTTCCTCTAAGTCATACAACCTATATTTCTGTCCATTAGTGACAGCTATTTCAAGCCTATGATTAAAACAGCATATTACTTTTCTTCAAGCAACTCTAATCTTAAAAGTATCTTTTCTTTCTGTGGATAATCAAGAGAGATTGAGGGGATGGCTTGACTCCAGTAAGGTTAAAGCAGAAATAACACCTCACTCCTTCTGTCCAAAAATGAGCAGCTTCTTCAGTGCCTCACAACATCTCTGTCCTGTTCTCTCCTCTGTTGCTGCATGCTATTGAAGTATTCCATAAAGCTACATGAGCCTGCTTTGTAAACCACACGAAACCTATTTGTATCCTGTTGTTCAAGCACAAAGTGAGTTTCTTTGATTTACTCCTAAAGTGAATTAAGCTAAATTGAGTTGAAGCTGTTTGTAATTCTGCCTGGGTCTGCAAGTGGAACTACAGCAGCATTGTGCCTAATCCACCTGGAATTTGCACTTTCCCTACGTCTGTTGTCCTGTTCAGCCCTCGGTGACTTGGGGGTGCTCAGAGTTTTAACAAGTCTTGCCTTGAGCAGATTAGATGGTTGAACTGAATACCAATGTATTGTAGTTCAATCTATAATGATTAATAACTCATTTTATTCTCTCTGATACAGATCTGGTACTACACAAACAACATCTTTAGTGAATCTGGGATCAATCATGAAACAATCCCTTACGTTACACTAAGTACTGGTGCTGTTGAGACTCTGGCTGCTGTTTTTTCTGTAAGTAAAAAAAAAAAAAAAAAATCCATTAACATGTTTCATATTTCAGTATAATTAGATTTCATTTTCTTATACAGCTTAAAATATAAAAAGAATAGTAGGTTGATTAAGTGTGGTGGTTGATAATTCGATTCAAAATATTATTTCTAATTTTAATCCTAAATGAATTTTTTTTTCTTGGAATTTTTTTTTAAGATGTTCTTTAATTTTAGATCCATAAAAGGAACAGAAAAAGTTGGTATGTCCTGCAGTGCTTTGTATGTATGAAGAGGAAGAAGGCAGAAACAGCAGGGGCCAAAGTATATTAACTGGTGACTCATAAATTAGTTCACCTGGTAGAACAACCTTACCTGGTAGCAGTTTATTCACATCTCAGTCCTCTCATGTGCCTGCTGGGCAGCTGCAGTGTTGTTTGGAGAAGGCTCAGGCACAGTACAGCTACAGGTGTTCAGTGTGGCTGTCAGAAACAGCCACCCAGGGAGGTGGAACAGTAAAGCCAGCCTGCTAGAACAAGGGAGTCCCATGTGGTATTCAATTCTGTTGCCTTACTCAGGAAAAACAGGCATCCTTTCCTAATACATGAGCTCCAGAGCAGGTCCTTTGCTCTGCTCTGAATGTCGAGGGAGATGTTAATAGAAAAACTCATCCATGCACAGGACTAGGACTAGGGAAAAAATACGGTAAATGAGCAAACTAAAACATCAAGTTTTAGTAGGTGATTACACAACTAATTGATAAAGGAAATACATTTATGTTTACACTGCAATAGATAAAAAGCAATGGGAGAAGTCTTTGGAATAGAAAGCTGCAAACAAGCCAGCAGTCCTTTCTTTGTTAGAATTTTTTCTTCATATATTTTATACCAACTCTACTTGAACAATACTGAACACAGGAGCAAGCATTTTTAAAAGTCAGAAGAATGGTTTTGGAGAAAGCATCCTTTTCAGTGGCAGAGTAACTGCTTGTGACCTACAAAATATTAAACTAAATCCAGCTATCAGGTATGTTTTCTTATAGTCTAGGACATAAGGACTCTACAGGGTCACAAATAACCTTCTGATGTTTGTAAATTTCCACAAATCTGTTTTTCGCTAATTTTTCTTTTTAATTAAAGAGACTTTTCTTTTATGATTCATTTTAATGGGTAGAAATAGAGAAATATGAAAGTGCCTACCTACCTCTTACAGTTCCTTTGTGATACTGCATACATGGTTCTTTGTTTAAGATATATGAAAAAATAATAATGATAATTCTACCACTGATTTAAGTGAAGAATACACCTCTTTTATGTGAAAACAGATGATAATTACATGGAGATGATTCCATGATATTAAAGCCATTCTATAGATAAGGTCTGTTATTTTTCAATTCCTTCTGTGCTGTCGGTTTGTGGGGTTCTTCAGAGCACACTCTTCATACATAATGAGGTGGATGGGTGTGCTTTGGCTCCTGGTATGTGTTTTAACTTTCTGTACTCAAGAGGATGTTTTTTTAATATTTTTTCTCTTAATGCTACCTGCTGTGCCTCTGGAAATGCTGGTGTACCAATATACTTGTTCCCTTTCAATTTCTCAGTTCAAGGCACACTGCTTTTTAGCCTTAATTTTATTCCCTTAATCTTCATAAATGTTTCATTTCTGTTGTTTAAAGGAACAACAACATGAATTTAGTTTTTCTGTTGAAGATTTTGCAGCTTCTTTATTCCAGTAAGTTCCTATCAAGTTTTCATGCCTAGTGCTGAGGACAGAGGATTCCTCCCACTCCCAACCTCTCCCAATGTCACCTTTGGACATTTTTTTAAAAATCTCTTTCACAGCCTTAAATGTTAAACCAGGTGCATGCCTTTTATACTACTCAGGGAAGAAACAGAAGAAAACAAGAAGATAATTCAATTTTCCTGGTATTTTTTAATCTGTTGCTAGCAGAAACCAGATTTTACTCACAATAAATCAGTAAAGGTAATCCGTTATAGAGGTATACTTTCTGTCCTCTTAAATGAAATGGCAATTGGAAATGTCCACTAGAAATCATGTACCATCTGTGATCATTATGCATAAATTAGGTGGTCATGAGATTGAGCCTCATAAGAATATTTGGGTATTGATGACCTCCATTGATGAGACCCTTATGAATGCCAAAGGAAATCAGTGAAATAGAGATGTATTTAATGGAGAAGCAAAGTAATATTTAGGAGATAAAATACTGAAACTGAAAAATTTTGAAAGTCTCCCTTTAATGCATCTCTTGGGAGCAAAAGCGCAACAGTAATAATGTTGATGTGGTCCATGAGGAAAGACAATATTCCATCTTTTCATAGCTCTGTATTGCCTCAGATCCCTTGATATGCCCACTTGTAGCATGATTTTCCTACACTTTAGTGTACTCTTCCTTTCTAGCAAAAGCCATATAAACAAGACATTGAAAGATGAAACATGCATCACAATTTTCTTTTCATTCACACAATTTGGCTGCAACTTCTGCTTACACCAACACTTCCTAATTTACTTCATGAAATATGTATAGCATTGCATACCTGATGCCCTGGCTTCTAGGGAGAAAATATAAATTTTCTGTATATTTTTTGGTTAATGATAGAGAATTCCACCCATTGTACTTAACACAGATTTAATTTAGAGGACTGGCTAGACAATTACTTTTTAGTGGGGTGCCCATTAATTTCAGATTGTTTCTGAAGTTTTGTATCCTCTGGAATGAAATACTGAATAGATTTACTACTCATAGACATGTTACAGAAGTAAATTAACTAACCTGATGTAATTCTTTAAAGCAAGATGGAATACACCTAAATAATTCCGTGTGTTTATTAGAAGTCTGTTCTATAACTTCTAAAGTAAGGACATACCACAAACTTGGTTATTCTTCAGTAAGACTGATTACTGTTGCTGTTTTCTAATTTTTAGTAATTCAGGTTAATTTTAGCTGTTGTCTTACTCTTAGTGGGCAAAGAGAACAATTTTCCAGTGCCTTTTTTTAGCACAGCAACGGGGTGAATGGAAAGGGAGGCAGAAGGAAATGTCTGAAAAGATTCCTTCCCTCCTCCATGAAGCCAGCATAGAATAAAAGGGAATGTTATTCAAATGAAGCATCCCACATCCAATTTTGCCATCTGTGGCACCAAATTTGGTTTTCTTATACTGTTCACAGAAAGAGTCTAGATGTGACTATATTGAGAAGACTATGCCCTAAGTATTTCCCATAGGATGATGCATGAAGGTGTTACTAAAAGCCTGTGACAGAGACAAACTATGTGAAGCCTGGAATGAGTTAAAATACACTGCAGTACTAGACCATAAAAGAATGTAGGAAATCCTTTGCAGTATCACACAGAAGTCAGGGAAGCCAATCTTCTTTAGCAAGATAATTTTAATCTGCTTTAGGATGTCATGAGAAAGAGCTCTTAGACTCGTTCTTTGTTTCTTTTACTGTTAATAGATCTCAATATAGAAGGAAATATTTCCTGCTCAGGGCATGGCACATCTCAAGTAAAGGATATTCCAGACACTTCCATAGGTGTTCTCATCTCCAGCACATTTCCTTCATGATTTCCACAGGATGATGCAAGATAACTCCACTAAAACTCTGGGCCCACTGTAGTCAGAAGAGAAAGAGACATGTTCAATTAACAGCCAGTCTTAGCAAGTGAAAAAAATGAGGTGACAAATACTAGAATCTCGAAGCTAGAAGCTCTGTTAGAACCTGATTTTTTGTAAGACTTGTACTGCAGCCCCATGTGACATTGTTCACACTAAATCAGAATCAGCCTTCACATACCAATAATTCCCAGTAGGAGTGGGAAGTCCCAGTAGGATGTACGTAGAGAGGGCAAGAAGGGGGCAAACATGACATTTCCCCCTATTTCTCCCCTCACCCTAACAAGCTGTTGCTCAAGGATTACCAGCGTTTGAAGGTGATATCTTGGTGTGTAGTAGACTAGATAGAGATAGCAGTAGAAAAGAGATTGGGCGAGCAGCGCCTCAGATCATGCTGTTCGTCAAAGGCCAGAGGCATTTGGGAGTATTTTCTCTGCAGGGTGGACTGCAGAGACTGTGTTAATGCACACTGCCTTAGCCCACAAGCGATCAACAGGATTGCTTCCAGGTAAAGACATTATTCTTTTTTAATTCTTTTAATACACGTGGACTTTTGAATAGATGAGGACTGCATGTGTTGAAGTAAATGTGTAGTGCCTTCCAGAAGAGAAAGTCTCATCATGAAGGTCTGCCTTACATCACCAATCCTAAGACCCAAGGTGTACATGGTTAAAGGCTGCATTTGGGTAGTACAAGTTCTTTTGTAGGATATATTCAGAAACTGAAAGTTTTAAAGATGTATCTCCTGCTACTGAGGATTAAAAGCATTGGGTTTGAGTAATCCTTCTATCAGTCTGTTCAGGATGATGTGCATCAGGGCATTCAAATACCGTCATTAGAAAATAAAGCATCAGCCACAATAAGTTGTCACAGATCAAGGCTGAGATCTAGTCTGGCTTTTAGAGCATAAACTTGATAGCTTAATACTTTTAACAACTGAATCATCACTAGAAGGAGCTTTGCTTCAGAAATATCTACAGTTTACTGAAGGGACAGAATAGGAATAAGGAAATGAGTGGTTTTGTGCTGCCCTAGGGGCTATTGCCAAGCGCTGCTGAGGCAAAAGTGGCTGGCTAAGAGAAGTCCTTGCATGGGCTGTCTTGGCTGTGCTGGTCTTGGCAGACATCGAGTATGGAGAGCATCTATAGCAAGTAGAAAATTTCACTGCCAAGTGAAGCTGATTGAGGATGCCTCACTGGAAAATACTTCAGACTGAGCTTAGAAATGTAGCAATCAATTCCATGCTTTACTGAGAGTAATCTTTAGACTGGTACCGGCAGAAGTTGTATAAGATCCTGTCATGGCTTTAATACAGATACAGGCAAATTGATGTGAGAACCTTGCAGACAGACATTTATTTAAGACTTGTGCTTATGTGGTCAAAGTTGATGCCAGGCCTCTAAATTCCAGTTTAGGTACTTAAATACAATAGCCCCTTTTTTTGTTTTAAAATGAATAATTCATACAGTAGACTAATGGACATACATCAAAGTATGAATCAAAAAAAACCCAATTTATAATTCTCAGTATGCTGTTCCTCTCCTTTTCCTGGGTACAAGATATTACACATTGTGTCATAGAGTGATATAAATGAGGTTATCCATTTTTATCCTGATATTTAAAATGGAAATAACACAGTGTTAGCTTGCCATGTTAAGTCTGAGTCTAGTCACAGAATCTTACTCAGACCTTTATCCAAAATACATGAGAAAGAAAGTGTGGCTATTCTTGACATTAACTTATAGAGCAAACTTCTTCACAGAGCTGAGACATCAAGAAAACCTGACAGGGTTTGCTTAGTATAATTTAGGGCCAGGACATAAGTAGGGAATAGTAAGCAGCGACCTCCTGCTTGGACTGCAGGACTTGCTTGCACATTCATTTTATCCAAGGAAGCTTGTCTGATCTATTTTAATGCACTCTGCCTTCATTATGTCAGCCCTGGTATCTGCAGCTGACTCAAGTGAAAAGGTTGACATTTGCTTCTTTAACTTTATTCACAAGTGTTTCCTGACAGACAGAAGTAAGTTGTGTGAACTGATAATATAGTTTGTATATCAATTGCCTTTTTACAATGAAACATTTGTGTTTTGAGAATTTTGGTTGCAATATTTTTTACACATTTTCAGTAATTTCAGCTGTGTTAACCATCATGACTGGGTATAGGTTTCTACAAATGCATGTTTATGATCACACAGAAACAAGTATCAGCCTACACAGCCTGGCACATAACTCAGGTGTTGTCACAGAAAACAGTTCTGATGTTCTACTGTTGTCTGTACTTGAGCATGCACTGGATTTCTTGTTATTTCATTTATTCTACTACACAGACAGTATATTTTGATTTGCTATAGATCTTCAATAGATAACAGTTACCAGTACATAGCACTGGAGCATTCAGAATTATAAATACTTGGAAACTGGTGAATCATCTTCCACTTCTTATGAGTCATAAGCATCTTAGTGGGTTTTGCAAGTGAACAAGTTTTGGATTTGTATAATCATAACGAAAAAATTAAGTTGTTGTCTGTTTACAACCTCAAAACCAGCATTGATTTCGCCAGGAAATCTTGCTGTTATGGAAGACCAAGTCTAAACTGTCCTTCCTTACTAGAATTTGTTTTGCTTTGAGTTTTACAAGTGAAAAATATATCACATTTTTCCCATGTTTTGTATAAGAGGCATCTATGAACTTTTTCCTCTAAGAGAATCATCATCCCTGACCCTGTTTTAATACAAAACCCCTCAGCTGTGTAACACCAAGATTGCTTGATCATGACCATCAATCCAGCATTGAAAAAATAAGAGAAATTGCACAGCATGTCACATTACATTACATTTATTGCTGAACATATAATCCACTCCAAATTACATATGAAACATCTGTTGCAGAAGTCTCTTGCAGAAATTGCAGAAGATGGGTCTTACAGACCTATCAAATAATTTTTTAGCCCTCAAAGCCATTAAAGTTTTCTCTTGGTTCAGTGTCTGTGTGGTCATGTGTGTTTGCAAGATGGATTTATTAATCATAATGGGAAATAGCTGCCATCTTGTAGAGGTTTGGACAGTGATGCAGTCGCAGTTTTGAAACATTTGGACCTCATAAGATCTTATTAATATTGGAGCAGGTCTTTTTAAAATTCCATAATTCTATTATGGAAGCTGTGGAAATTGTCCAAGTTAGTATATTTCATCATTTAAAGAAGCAAAGAATGAAAAATCTTGCCACAGAGCTGCTTTCAGTGATCTGCAGCATCACAGAGCTTATCTTTGGTGGGGAAGTTCAGCTCAGGGTGAAACATCAACGTGTGTTTAGGATAGAAAAGCCTGCCCTAAAATCCACTGCTGAGCTCCAGACTGAGGGAGCAGCACTTGCCTCTCAAGGCATTTCATCTGTGGGTGTCTCTGTACTTTGCTTTAACACATTTCTTTTAGATGCTCGCAGTGGAGTGATGTGTGTTGTTTCCCAGAATGAAGGGTATTACTCCAGATTTCATTTTAGTTGCCCATTTTATTTTTTCCTCAAAGGATGTGCAAAGATGGCATTCAGTTGCCCGTAAATAATGATATGGCAAACAGTTTAGTGATTCTGACTTTAACTTATTTGAAGTGGTACATTTTAATCTTCATAAAATCCTTTTATTTTTCTCATAAGAAAGCCAACTGTAATTAGTAATTTTTAGTTACCAACATGAAAAGTACATCAGATGTTATGACAAAATAAGTATTAGCCTATTTGAATGAGTCAGACTAGCAGAGTCTCAAGTTACAGCTTTTTAAGAAATTCTTCATTGTGTTTTTCTTTAGCAGATAAGTATTCAGATTTTGTGATTTATATTCAGATATTAAATATAAATTCAAAAGGGGTGTGACTGCACAAGTATCAGTGTTAAAATCACTTGCCTGAGCAAAGTTTTCTGATGCATGGATTTCTTTTGCTTGGATATTCTAATTAAATCAATTGTCCAAAATAACAACTAAATGCTTATTCTATATTTGAGAAAAAAATAAATTTAAAATAAATTTTGGTTTAATTAAGATGTAATTTATGCTAAAAAGATTTAAATCTCCAATCTGAAATTTTTAAGCTTAAATTCAGGGAGATGTTGAAATTAGGAAACAGTGCAAAAGCAAGAGACTAATTCACTTCAACATACTGACATTTAAAAATAATGTATTGTAAGAACATTGTCATAGAAATTTAGTGCATATTTGTAAGCCATTCAAACAATGAACAATTTTTTCATTGGTCTCAGATAAATATACCATGCTGAATTGTTTTTTCAAGCATGCTAAATTTTGTAAATAAAATTGTGAGCACAATTATGAATGTCATAGCTTATGAGTAGTGTAAAATCCACCCTCATGGTTTTAGTTTTGATCTGCATGTTTACTAAGAGAACATATTTCATGATCCAAGTTCTTCAGTGTTTTCTCAAGAAGGTCAAATGCCACCTTTTGTTTTCCAGGGCTTAGTTATTGAGCGGCTTGGGCGCAGGCCTCTCCTCATTGGAGGTTTTGGGCTCATGATCGTCTTCTTCGCAGTACTCACTGTCTCCCTGACTTTACAGGTAACACTGGGGTCACTGTGTATTTTTATTCTCTTGTTTACCTATTTTAAACGTGCTTGATACTGGTTTGTCTTGACGTTCCTGCATAAGCCAACCCTTTTAATCAGTTTGGCATAAGGAGTGAAAGTTCTCTTACACTAATTTATGAATCTGTTTGCTCCAAAGTTTTGCATTAAAAAAAGCCATAGGGACTTTCTCACATTCTCACATTCAGACTCATTAATCCAAAGATTTATGCATATGATGAACTATTATGAAGAGAGTTTTACCCATAGCTGAATAAATGGTTTACCCATGTTCTGTGGGTGTATCTTTGTTTGTAATTCACTCTCTGAGATTTCTTTCATGCTTTATGTGTCATTCCTATTTTAGGTTTGGAATTTTTTTAAGTGAAAAATTTCCACGTTTGATGTTTCTTTCAAGTTACATTTCTGGTATTTGCATAGGCAATATAAAGACTTATCCTTTGGAGAGCATTTGGCCTTAGAAGAAAGATGGGAATAGACTTTTTAGCAGGGCTTTTTGTGATAGGACAAGGGGTAAAAATTTTAAACTAAACCAGGGTCAATTTAGATAGGTATAAGGAAGAAGTGTTTTGCAATGAGTGTGCTGAAGTGTTGGAACAGGTTGTCCGGAGAAATGTTTGATGGCCCATCTCTGGAAACATTCATGGCTAGGTTGGACAGGGCCCTGAACAAGCTGATTTGGTTGAACATGTCTCTGCTCATTGTAGGGGGATTGGAACTAGATGAGCTTTAAAGATCTTTTTCAATCAATATGTTTCTATGATGATATGATTCTAAGTTATCAGATGTCATTAGCACTCAATTCCCCAGGTGTTTCAAATTATCATATTTTATTTATTAAACCAGTTTAAACTCTGGCCCTGTATAATTTTTCTTGTTTGGCTTCCATCTATGTAATAAGATATGTGGTTTGTTTATGTTCCTAAGGACTTTAGAGAGGTAAAACTGACATTTGCAATGGCATGGGTTTGGCTGGTGTTTCATCAAGGTGTTTTTGTGCTGGTTTCAATTCCTGTGTGGTGCCATTAATCTGACTTCCAAATCTTGTTTCTTGTTTGAAGGGAGTCAGTGGGTCAGGTAGACTGGCAGGTCTGTGCCACACCACTGCAGTTTCACTTGATTTACCTGTATGTACATCACAATAAAACTTTACTTCACACACCTGCCAGAACAGCTGTAAGACAGCTCTCCTCCTGAAGAGAGATGCTATTGCATATTTTGTATGCCAAGTGGAAAATTTCCTTCCAGATCTTTTAAAGCCAAACTGGGGGTGTGAGGACCTTCAGCTATTTTAAATCCCTGAAGTCTGAATGCCTTTCAGTTTTGCCTCCTTTCAAAAGGGTCTCAAACTCTAAAGTATTAGAGATTTGCTTTGAACAAAGGATCACGGTACAAATAGGCTGAATCTCAGAGAAATTTATATCTACTCCGTATTTGCACCTTCTCTTTCTCAGAGACCTTGGATTTGCTTCCAGTCAAGAACCCTAGATTGTGTAATTTTGATAGAGCTACGACCCCTTTGGTTAATCTTAGTGTCCAGGAGACCATGGTTTCCACATAATGAAGGAAATAACCCAGACTAGAAGAGAAAAAACATCAGAAAATGGGAGCCTTTCCTTGACACTGAAAAAATAATTACTTCCTTTAGCAAGGATATTTTTATAGTGCCACTTAAGGTGGTGATAGTACACTTACATGTATGTTAACAAACTTTTCAAAAATAGCAAAATTCTAATAAAAATATCATTCACACTTTGCTGCAGTAAAACTCCACCTGTTGGAGAGAGAAAGAAATGGGCATCCATGGTTTTTTCTCATTTATTAGTATTAGAATCAAACATTCACATACATAATTAAGAAACAGTGTCCTGCAAGCTCTGCAGGAACTGCTCTTCGTATTTCAAGTTCCTGATATATAGAGGTCATAGATATATATACCAGTTCCTGATATATAGAGATAGAGAAAAATCTACTTAAGAGTATAGAAAAGATAGCATATATGGCCTTCCTTGTCTGCAAAATCAGATTACAGCTGAAAAGCCCTGGACTGTGGGTTTCCCATGCTTTGCCAAGGTTCAGATCCCTGGTTGTCCTACCAAATGTCAGCCTGCTGTGTACAGTCTTCAGCCAAGCATTGGACTGGTGAACTTTGAAGCTCTATGGGCCATCCTAGATGCTCTTTTTAAACATGACTGAAATACCTGAGGTGGATGGACGTGCTGAATGTGTTCAGAGTTCCAGGCTGACTTGAGCTTTACCACAAGAAGTTGATTTTTTGGAGTTCTGACTCTGTGGTACATAGCTTGTCTAATGTTTCTCTACAGGGATTTCACAGAGACCAAGGCCTTTAAATACAAATCATCTGAAATGCTGTGTGCTTCAGAAATGCTGTGATTTTCTAAAGTAACCCCAGACTAAATTCTGAGATAGATCAAGAATCATGGAAAACACTATCTATTATCTGCAAGTTTTTAAAAATATTTGTGATATGTTCAATATATTAAAAATGAATGTCTTTTATCTACCCAGAGCACTGTGCATTGGCTTCCTTACCTCAGTATATGTTGTATCCTTGCAATCATTGCATCGTTCTGCATTGGACCAGGTATGTCTATATCTATTTTTTCATGTTTCTTTGTACATCTGAGAACAGGTATTTTTGCACTGGCATTATGCTAGCAAATCAGTTGCACTGAACTTCACTTTGGCAGTAAACCAGAAAATAAGGCTTTTGTTCCCTTGAGCTTTTGGAGGTTTTTTATGCACTATTTATTGCCTCTTTTTCTTTGTAAGGAGTTTGACATTAATCAGCTGTTTATACATCTTCACCACTGAAGTGGTCTAATTGATTGATTGTGGTTTATTTGGGGAAGAGTTGCTGATGTTTGATGTGACTCTAATGAAATACTGCTGTAATTCCATCCATCCTCTTTTGAAAAGCTGAGAAAAAATATGCCGCTTTAGAGAAAAATAAGGAGAAGACCAAGATATTTCTTTTATCCTTGTTTCTGGGAAAAGGGTTTGCCAGTAATTTCTGTGCAAAATACTGTGAAAATACTGAAAAAAAAATAACAATCCCTTTGTCCTTCTGTAAGGACAAATCTCAGGTTCAGCTAAGTCCACTGTACTGCTGACATGTTTCTTAGACTGAGATCTGGGGGGTGGGTGTTAAAGAATTCTGTGAAATAGAACTTTTTTTGAATTTTAAATACCTTAGGAATATGAAGTGTTGACTTGAAACTTTTTTAAAACTTCCCTTCTGGTGTTTTATGTGGCTCAGCGTGTTTAAGTGCAGTAGATACTTGCAGTATCTACCACTGGGGTTTTTTAAAATCTCTGTTGAAACAAACTGAAGTTTTTTCCATATTACAGATATGTTCCATCAATTTTTAGAACTTGCAAATCAACATGGTATATTTCCAGCATATGAAGATAAACCCTCAGCTTTTCTTCTTCACCTCACCATTCTTCAAAATGAGTTCTAGAATTCTTCATTTAGATTCTTTCTCTTGACTGATGTTACTCATGATTTGTGCTGCACTTCACAATCTCTTTGGAACAAAGTGTCTGCCGGTACATCCAGGACAAACAGCTACTGTTAGAAATTGCTTGCTTGCTTTCTACAGAAATTCATTAAAATTAAAGCTTCTGTTGTGTTTTTCACTGTGCTCAGTGAAAAACACAACAGAAGCCAAAGAACATTAATTGTGTACCAGCAGGTACCTAGTTGGCCTCTCCACCTTTCCTCTGTGTGTTCCAATATCTGTCATATCTGACAATAATGGGAATATCTGGGCAGCACTTAACATTGAATTGCTTTTAATGAAAATCTCAGTATTCTTCAGCTGTTGAGAAGAAGCTATGAACAATCATATTCTGATATCTCTGCAAATCAATAGCAATATTTTAGTTGACTTTGATGGGGGCCGATTTATCTTCAATGAAACTTCTCTGTTCTCCTTAGAGGAGCTTATGAGATCTGAACTACTTTACTGCCTTTTAGCTGGACAACTTCCATTATTAGCAATGTTTTAAGATGATTGAATAAGAAGAGAGCATATATATTTTTTTCTGAACAAAGAAATTATTACCAAGAAGTCCACTTTGCATCCATTGCTTTTTGTATCAAAAGGCACAACTCAACAATTGAGTGCAGTTACTGTGTCAAGTTTTGTCCCCTTTGCCTTGTGCAGGAAAGACATCTATAGCCTGTGACAAGTCCATTGGAGAATCACCATGTCAGTGTCAGGAGACCTGTGAGAAGGGACTGGGTGAACTGGACTTGTCCAGACTGAGAAGAGACAGCTCTGGGGACCTAAGAGCAGTGCCACTGCCGATGAGAAAGGTGTTGCAATGGCAGAGCCAGTCTCCTGTTGGTGAGGTGCTTGAGAGGCAGAATGCAAGTGTAAAAACAAGAAAGATTCAGAGAGACTGTAAGGAAGAGCTTTTTGATTCCTGCAGTTGAGCAGGCTACCAAGGATACGGAGTCCTTAATTACTACACAAAGATCAAAACTGAATAGCTTGTACTTCTCTTTTTCTCCGTGCAGTGTCCAGAGCAAAATACAAACAGGGCAAGTAGGTGAGACATTTTTAGAGAACCAGTGCACATTTTTTTCCAGCTTAGGGTCTTTCTGAGGCATAGCTTCTAACACTTTCATAGTCTCCCAAGGATTTGTTAAATCTCTGTCTGAAACAGCAGAATTTTAGTATTCTTTGGCAAAGAAAACTACATGTCTACCACCTTTCATACATACATCCTTTCTTAGTCTTTATGTGCTACTCTATAGGTCTTGCAGAAACAAAGCAACTGATCCTCTTCCTCCTTTTCAACTTTCTTGTGATCTTGTAAACTTTTACCTAATCAACACAGATTTTTCTGGAATGAACAGATATTTCTTATTGTCACCTTCTCAGTGACATTTTATGACACCCCTTTAGCAGGAAATTTTCACGCTTTGGTGTTCTTTTGTAGCACTCTGATGGTTTAATGAGACAAGACTAAAGTTCAAGGATAACTTTCCCACCTTTCTGGTAGTAGAAGGGGTTTTCCCCAAGAAAATTAAGATCTATTCTTTATCATAAAGCTGCATATTTTTCATACTTCTAGCCTTTTGTAGAGGTTTTGCCATTCCGTTATTGGTTAAACAGGGACAATCGTCAACTAATCCTCAGTATCTTAATTCCTCCTGTAGTTACACTACAAAAACAATTTGTAATGATTCCATAGGTACAAATCTTAAGATATTTGCTGGACCTGAAATAAATATAGGATACATTTCAAATAATTATTTCGAAGAATAGGATACAAATGAAGAATTGTCATCCAGAAAAAAGGAAATAGAAAAAACTGAGGGAACTGCAGCTGAGAAAACAAATCAGCTGAGAAAACAAATCAAAGAAAAAAAGCAAAAGAACATTTTCATGATCTGCAGAGAGCATTTGTGCTGTTCCGGTTATGCATCATGAGCAAATGCATTGATTTGTAATGCCTTTACAGAATGGGTAAATAATGTGCAGTTTTTTTGAAATTTGGATAGTGATAGACAGGTTTAAGTACATGTGAAATGTTTTCCTTCTTTAACTTTGCCTTAGTTAACATTTAAGAAAAAAGGAAAACGAAGATTTATTCCCACTTTCTCAGTTAAACCTCTGTGGATGCCTCTTCATGGACTGAACACTCATGTTCAACTGTGCCTGCAGAATCAGCCTCTTTAAGGAAAGATGGTCTGAAATCTGACTTAAACAGAAAAAAAGAGAAGGTTCTGCTTTTTTTTAGCTATTTTCTTGAACTCCTCATTCACCCATTGTACCTTTGCAACAGTCACTGTGCCAGCAAATGATTTTTGATTTTTCTGGGAAAATTGAAAAATGTGCATTGTAGTTTTAGAAAACCTGCTGCAGATTGTTCCCTTTTACCCACCAGCCAAATATTTTTAAAAAGAACTGAACATCCAAAAACTGACACAGAATGTATTCCATTCAGTTTCCTGATTTGTCTGCAGGGATGCTGACCCCATTTGTCAGTGAGTCTGTCATGCATTTTCGGATGAGGGGCTTGCAGGTTTTGTTTTTGAAGTTTTTCCCACTCACACAAAATAATTATATGTTCATCCTCTGAACCAGGGAATGGCTTTTCTGCTACCTGTCAAGATGTGTCAGATAGTGGAACATGTGGAGAAAAAACCTGATCAACTGATTAATTGGGGATTGCAGAAACATTGGCATGAACTTCCTAGTGAAAATAAGTGTAACAAAAAGACAGTCAAGACCCTGAGAACTTGGAAACCTGCCATAAAGCATTTCCATGCATTATCTTTGTATGAAGTTATTTATTGGTATTTCTTCCTTAGAAGCATATTCTGGTTAAGTGTAACACTTTTCCATAAAGTTTTGATAGGTGGAGAAGGCACTGCTGCAGAGAAGGGACAGGAAATCGTGATGGCTGAGGTTAGGCATGATGCCTGTCTTTAACTAAGTGGAAGGATGGGAGGAGGTGGGAGGAGGTGTATTGTTTTGATAAAAATACCTGGCTTTGAAACAATCTTCTTTTACCACCTTCTTTCAGAAACTGAATTGTTATTGTTGCTTTCAAATCTCTGCAAATTTGCTGGCTCTGGAAACATGGTGCACTGAAGCACTGGACTCATTTTACCACTGGAAAGAAGTAGAAATAACCCCAGACCCTAATTGTGGCAGTAAGATCTGTTTGTGTAGCACAAGTGTGTTGCCCACCCTTTGACCACTCTATCTGGAAGGGAGATCAGCCACATGTGTGCACAGAAAGGCACGTGGTAATGCTCCTTCTTCCAAAGAGTTCCTTGGAGTCCTTTGGAAAGAAAAGAAAAATTACCTTTTATTGCAACAAACAGTGACACTCATGGAAGTTCCAAAAATTGGAGGAGTTGATTTTAAATCAGTTGCCTGATGATGATAACTCAAGCCATCTTTGTGCCAGAAATCTGTGTTATTTTGGTGGCACTTCAAGTCTGAGATTAGTGATTTTGTTGAAATCTTTTGCATTTTGCCCATTTCTAAGAATGGGACATATATGCCTGCATGACCTGGAGAGAAAGAGAGGCTTGGACACTTAGAACTGGGTGAGGATTTAAGGATGTCTGAAAAATGCCAGTTAGCTAAGGAAAAATATAAGAATAATATCTCTAAGTACCACATGGAAGACTTCCACGTAGCTGATTATTTTTATCTAAGTAATTTCAGAAATTGTTTTATACGAACACTCTATATGCCCATTCTTTTGCATGTTTTCTTAAAGACCTAATACATCATATTGTCATGCCTTGTCTCACTGTATTGTAATGTGAAAAAGGCTCATTGTGTTGTCAGACATCATGTCATCATTTTTGAGATGACTTAGAGCTGAATGTTGGAGCACAAAACTGCTCAGGCAGTAGTTATCAAAGAAAGGCTGCAAGGGTGAAGAAACCATGAAGGTGAAGAAAATAGATTTATATATTAGAAGATCCAGAATAACTTCATAGTGTCTCACAGAGAATTAATTGAGAATTAAATAGTGCCTGAAAGGATTGTATTTGAACCAGATTATCTAATATGATCCTGGATTCCTTTATCTTCAAATCTTGTGTTCTTTATTTATCTCTAAGTGAGATGCGCCATCCTCTGTATACAGTCTTACCTTGTTTCTACCTGTCTAAAGCCCTTGATATCTGCAAAGATGCACATGTGGCCAGAGGGATTTTCTAGCTGATCACTGCAACAAAATGCAGTCCCTGACTTCATTTTGTCAATAGCTGCTATTTTTAAATTAGTGGCACTAGAGAGAAGAAAGCAGGAGTCTCTGGCTAAGTCAAACACAGGGGCTTCAGGCATTTTGGCTTCACAGTCTTATGTAATGTCTTAGAAGCTGTTATTCTGGGCTTGAATCCTGTAAGTATTTCTGTGGACAAGTAGCATTTCCCCACAGAAGTCCTGCTGAGTTCAGTGTAGCACAGATAAGGCTGAATTTAGTGTGATCAAACGTGAGTCTGTGTGATTTCACTTAAATTCCTACTTTTAAAATAGGTTTCTATTTAGTATGCATAAGGATGACAAAATCAGATCAGTGGTATGTTTCCAGTCACACTGTGATTACAGGAAAGAGAAATCAGTAAAATTCAAACTCAGATTAATTTGAAAAAAATAGTAATTTATGGTAGCAAGATCTTCATTTTTCAATTGTTGCTTTTTATAGCAATTGCATTTTCAAACACAGCTGAGAAATATCAACAAACCAGGCCATTCCAGAAAAATGTTTCACTTATGTTTGTCTCTTTTTGAGAGTTTTATAATATTTGTCATGGCTTATGGAAGGTGAGTGAAGTCTTCCCTAGCACAGCTGAATACAATGAATACAATTGAATACCAATTTAAATTGACATTACGAGGTAAACAAAAGAAAATTCAGAGGAAATCATTGCTGTGCCCTGAGGCATATCAAAGATACTTTGGTATTTAAAGTTTAAATCAGTCCATGCTCTTACTCTGCCAGTGTGCAGCTGTATTGGCAGCAGAGCTGTTGTCATAAAAGGGTCCCTTTGAAAGTCACGAGGTTTGTTCAGCCTGAAATGTCATGAGTGAAGAAGACAAAAATGAGCTCTTGAATGTTAAACAACCAAAGGTGTGATAGCACACTTGTAGGCATAAAAGTACTGCAATGAAAGGCAGCATCAGTATTATTGCCTGAAATAGGCATTTACAGAAGCTTTGTGCGATATTTTAGCTTCTTCACTTACAGTGGGATGTAAGAACTTCTAACACACATGGCCTCCCACAGAGGTATTATGTCAGTCCACTATGAGAAAGGGTTCGAGCTTGCTTGAGTGCAAAAAGAAAATCACTCTCTGTACCAGAAAATTGTATGAGGTTAAAAAGAAACAAATCCATGTTGTTCTATATTTAGTTTAAAAGTTGTAGATTTGAAAGGTTTGGTTACTTTTCAACTTTTTTTATTCTATAAACTGAAAGCATTTACAGTCTTTCCAGCAGATAGGCATTCTTTGATAATGCCAAGTAGTTCCTGCATTGGATATGGAGGGTATTTGTGCAGAAATAACCTTTAGTTTTCCCATGCTTAAATAAACTTTAGTTTTCCCAGAAAAAGGCTTGGTTTGTTGATAGTTGTAAGGCTTTTGTGGGCACAACAGCAGAATCAAAATATGCTGCATAAATATCAGTTAAATACTCCAAGTGTGAGTTATGGTTCTGTTCAGAAATTTGTAATAACCTGGAGACAGTACATACCAGTCCCAGCTGAAGATTTTCTGAGACCCCTGGGCCCATCCCCTGCTTGTGACACTCCCTTGCTGTCAGGTGCCATCCATCCAAAGCAGGTGTCCTTGGGATTGGTGTTTTGCCCTCCCAGCTGCAGCCATCGCAGCCGGCCCTGTCAATGCCATTTAACAGCTGTGGGCTGTGCAGCACAGCCGCGGGAGGCTCATTTGCCTTTCCTTCTCTGGTTTTCTCCGGCAATGGAAAAGCTCCTGCCTACCCCTGGGGGCAGGAGTATTGTCAACTACTTCTACCGAGTCAATCTTTTGATTACCTTTGAGTGAACAAACAGATTTTTTAGGCTGTTAAGAAATAAGACTAGAATTGCTTTCAATATTCATTGAATTTTTACATGAGGATAACATGTCCCTTGAATATATTAAATACAGTGTCATTCAACATATATTTTGGGATTAATACCTGTTTTACGTTTTGTTTGAATTCTTCTCTGTTAAAGAGCAGCATAGAGAAAATGTGTAGCTTTTAACGGTTCTGCAGCAAAAGTGCTTTAAATTCTTTATAATTAGTGGCAGTTCTAAAGAAAAATGAACCCCTAGTATTTGAAAGATAATTGTATCTGCTGAATAAAGGAATTGCTGGAGGTGACACCTGGAGTTTTCAGCAGCTGGAAAACTTATGAACTTTATCCTGCTAACAATAGATTAAAAAAATTATCTTAATTGAAGCTTTCAAAATGTGAATACTTTGACACTTGACAGCACTCCTCCTACCTGAACTAGCAGCTTTTCCTGAATGATCATTAATTAGTGGCTGATGGCTCACAACTCCAACCCTGAAGAAATGTACTGGTGCAAAAATGCACCCAAGTGTTTTAGAGGTCCATGTAACCATGAAATAAAACATTTGTTCAAAAGCTGTGTAAATGACCTAGGTACATTATTCAGATTAATAGGGACTGGATATGAAAAGCCTAGTAAAAAAAAATACTGTTTTTTTCTGTGAATTCGTATAAAATAGTTATACTTGCAAAAGTGCAAACTAATAAATATATAGAACAGTAGATGTAGAATTAATGAATGTAAGGCAATAAAAATATTTTATTTCCTTTATGCCCAGGCACAATGCACAGCAAAGAAAAGTTTTGTGTTCATCTCACCTATTTCTGACTAATCTCCATGGCTAAGATCTAAACGCAAAAGTTTGTTAGTTTGATGTTGCAATGAACACTGCTCTAGAGTCCAGACAGTGTTTCTTGGTAGCCAATGTACTGCATAGAAAGATGAATAAACACCAGTAACAGACTTTCAGAGGAAGAAAATAGGTCAGGAGAACTGCATGAACAAGGGTAGTCAGTGCCAGTTTGACCAAGCAAACAGTCAAAGCAGTTGTTTCCTTTAAATCTCCAGATGTTATCTGCTCTCCTCCAGAAACTTCACTTTTTTGGAAATACTGAGTTATGGCTTATGTGACCTCTTTCTGAGATTCATCAGAAAGAAGGCTTATACTGTTCATCACAGCAAGACCATTGCTGTCTTCACCTGGTGCTTCTAGTCAAAGTGCGTCTTCTGAATCTCTCTTCCTATTCCTTTCTGTTTGTTAGCAAGGAAGTAGTGCAATTTGTTATATTTGTTTTGGTTATTGGTCACGGTAGGAAAATATTTTTTTTGTTATTGTCTTACATTCATTAGTTCTACAACTACTGCTCCTCATACCTTGTCCACCATCCTGTAGCAGCAACCAATTTCTTCAATTACTGGCATTTGGGGCCATGTGTCCTAAAACCTTCAACAGTTTCTTGAAATCATAAACAGACATGGTGTGTTACCCATCTTAAACAGGAGAAGGACAGGGAGAACTCCTCAATCCCAGCTTCTCTGAAAATTTGGCCCACTATTTTTGCTTGGTATCCTTCAGGATGAATGCAGCTATACAATTACATAATTGTGCACTGCTAGCATGAATAATTTGTTTGTTAAAATATACTGACTTTACAAGATTTCTTTAGCTTGCAGGTTCATAACCAGCAGCATTTTGTGCTAATAGTCTGTCAACTTGAATTCCTAACAGGAAATCATGTCTGATGGTTTTATATTTCTTTCAGAAGATTATCATGGAAGTAATAAGCCTAGAATAGATAGGGGTTGGGTTTTTTCTTCTTTTCAGTCCTCATACAATGATGTGACTGTATGAATATTTCTCTTACCTAGGACTGAACATGAGTCTTTAATTTGGGTATTTCCACACTACTTCCATCTGTATAGTGGATGAATGTACAAGGGACACTTCTGTGCTTTTATTACAGTAAAAACTCTTTCATCATCGTTCTCATAATTGAGATAATTGGTTTTAACAATTTAATATGAACAGAAGTGCCTAATCATCATTGTTACTGAGAATAATTATAAATTTAATTCTATTCTATAGTCTCATAGTCATAGCTCAGTTAAAAAAATGTTCTTCACATTCAAATAGAACAGAAAGTTGGGCTATAATTAGATTTGTGATGTTATAAGGTGGATCTGAATATATGGCAGAAATGTTTAAAAGACTATTAACTGTTTACGTAGTTATAAGCTGAGTGTATTTTTTAATTGCATTTTATTTTTTGGTAGCTATGCAGCATTATAATTGTGAAGCAAAAAGAAATGTTTCCAAGAACAAGAGGAGAAATTTAATGTTGATGTTCAGTTTTTACAAACAAAAGCCAAGACCAAAAAAAGATCAAACAGCAATAATAACAAAAAAAATTTAAAACTTATCAAATATCCCAATAGATTAAAATTGTTACAAAAAACAAAAAGCCAATGTATTCATTTTCTTCAGAATGGCCTACATACTGCTGGTTTGTCTTACAATAAAAGAGGAAAAAAATTAAATATTACATTAAATTAATAAATTAAAATAAATTCAAGATTAAATATATTCCTCATGTTTACAGCCAACAGTTGTATTTCAAATGGAATTGTTATAACTCATCTAAAGAAAAATATCTTTAAAGTACTGAGCATATTTGGATTCATCAGTTATATGATAAGTATTTTGTTGAAAAAATTTTCAGAGAAAAAGGATTCAGTAAGTAAAGGATTGCTCATAAAATTCTACTTGAGTGCTCTTACTTATGGAAGTAAAAATTATAAGAAAATATACTAATTGGTATTCAAGAGGGGGAGAATTTCACTGAAGAGGAAATTATCAGGTGGCTCAGATAAGGGTATTGTGGTTTTTTGAATGGAGTATCTGCTGTAGTACTAGTTACCTAAATGGACCTAGAAAGAATTTTTTATGATTTATTATATTTTATGTAATAGCCTTGTTGTTGTATGTCAACAATTTTAATGTAAATTATCTGATGAGAACCAAGAAATAACATTTTAACTACTGAGGTTAGAATAGAGTGAATCAATATTTTTGTTCTGCACCATTGCTTAATTTGTTTGTTTTATTTACCCTGAATGATATGAGTTGCCTTGCACCAACAAAGTTCAGAATACCTCCAGAAACGGCTTTCTAAATGCTGTTGGAGTAGCAGGTTTTATATAGATGCTAAACCAAAGGCCAATTAATCAATGCAAAAAATCTTTCACACAATACTGCATTAAAAACTAGTCCATAATAATTATAAATACTATTTATTATAATATCAGAGTTTGCAAGGTTTTGTATTATTTATGTGTTCTAATCTGATCTTATCATTTGCACTTTTTGTCTGCCATAGACTGCTTTAAATGTCTTTTACTCGTGTGGCCTTTAATCTAAGGCAGAAAATATTCAAATGGCACAAATTAATGTGGTTAATGAACTATACAATTTTCTACAAACAAAGTGCCTGTTTTACTTAGTTATCCTGTGGAGAAGAGCTGCAGACAGCTAGAAAAGTCTGTAGCATGAAGCTGTGACTCAGTACACCCCTGTCACACCTTCTGTTCCCAGTTCTCTCAGCAGGATTAGCTGGGAGTACAGCTGTCATATCTGACTGTAATGTCATATTTGGTGGGGTATTATTCAATCAAATACAAAGTGCAAGTTAAAATAATCTAACAGGTGACAGAACACCTTTATAAAGATTGAGATATCTATTTTGCAAAACTCTTATTCTATCTGTAGACCTACAGAAATGGAAGAAACTCAGTACCTGCATTGCATCTCTCCCTAGCAGTATTCCTGAAGTATATTTTCCCATGGGTTTTGTTGACATTTTGGGGGGTTTTGTTCATTGGTTAAGTTTGGGTTTGTTTGTTTGTTTGAGGGTTTTAAATAACTAAAGTCTGGGTAGAAACCAGCAGCCTTTTGCTCTCCCACTGAAGAGCAAACCAACATTGGGTTGTTTCTCCAGCAGTTATCTTCCAGGAGTTTTGTCTCACTTCCACTGCTTCTCTCCCAGAGTTGCTCTCTAGAGGGCCCTTGACTTGCAAATAGCAAAACCTTTCATTGGGACAGTACTTTATCTCCCAACCCTATTAGGATATATCAGTCTTCCCTACATGTCTTGCCTTGCAGACGAAGCCATTTTGCTTGATCATATCTGGAGCTCCACAGACTTCTCTTCCCCCAAAACAGAACATTGTTGTGAGGTAGTCGTCTGTTTTCTCAAAACTTCGAAGCCTCCTTGTCTCAAAGCATGGAGTTGGAAAGTCTGGGGGCTCTTGCCCTAATCAGCCTTTGGGGATTCCCAGACTTCCCCCTGTATGGGCAGAATTTGGAGAGCTGAGACCTGCAGGAGGTCACCAGGCTGGGTGGCCACAGGTGGTCCTTCTGGTGGGGCTGGAAACCCTCTGGCTGCCATGGGGCCACTGCCTGAACACGCCAGGGTTTGGCTTGGGTGGGTATTGAAAGATGAGCTACTAGCTCAGGAAGAGTTCCTTTCTCTTTAGTGGTTCTTAGGGCACAAAATTTCTGTCACCTTTAGAGGTGATTTACCACTGTAATAAATCTCCCTGATTTGTATTAGGCATTTATTCTTGTAACAGTCTCATTTCATAAATGATATAGATAGCCATAACATAAATTCCCAGTTAGCTACTGGATAAAAACAGAGTGAGGAGTTCAGCATTTTCCTTCCTTTCTCATGTTTTCTGTATTCAGGCTTTTGCACTGACTCATGTAACTTCTGCTAAGCAATATTTATTCATAACTGCTCACTGAAGAAAACAGTAAATATGTGCACCTAATTTTTCCTAAGAAAACACATTGATACATGTGTAAATTTAAATATATATTTGAAAATCTATAGCATGGGTGCCAAGAAATTTTTTTTCTTTTCTAACACTCCAATTTCATACATAAAAGAGTACTGGATTGAGAGTCTGGATTTTTACCAGCACATGACATTGATTCTATGTGTAACTGGACTAATTACAGAGATAAATTAATAAAAAACACAGAAACAGAAGTATTTATGCATGTCTAAGTGTTTCATGTGGGTTTAATCTTGTTTTATTAAACAGCTTATTGATATACAAGTCCTGCAGTAAGACAGTTGCAGTTTCCAATAGATGTAGAATCCTAATAGGTATAACAATCTTTCTTTACTAGCACTGCAGGATGTTAAGAATTTATTATGTTCATTGCAATGCTAAAAAGAACAAAGTATTAGAAATTAATCACTGTAATTATGTGGTCAATGCATTATCTATTTAAATTCATGTTTGGAAGCTACCTTGCTGAAAAACTCCTGTGGGAAATCCTAATATACATTTTTTTTGTTTTATGATCAGAGCTAAAATAAAGCTGCTTCACTGAACACTGTATGGAAAGCCTTCCAGGGGAAAATACAATGCCAGGTTCATCCTCCATGAGAAAGATTATCAGGTAGCTTTTTGGTGAATTATTTCACCCACATTCAAATACATGCTAAAGTTGCAAAACTCATGACAAAATATTTAAAGACTATTCCAAAAATACAGTGGTTTGATTGGACTGCTTTTGACAGTGGTTTCCAAGCTTCCATGTTTGAGCACAGGCTAGCACAGACCCGTCTGGCCTAGTGATTATGTAGGGTGCCTTGCAGAGGCTGACTCTGAGAAGTGGTTGGTAAGATGCCACAGTATTGTGATCCCTGCTCAGATCCAACTTATGTAGTAAAAGCATAATACAGCTTCCTTCAGTCCCAGGCACTCAGATTTATATCTCAAAGAACAGTGAGTTCCTGGAGAAAGGGAGTCCTTGAGCACATCTCTGACACCTTGAAATGACTGAGGATGAAATCCTGGGGCTATAGGTTCAGTTCATCTCAGGTGCCTTCACTGACTGTGTCTTTAAGGCTTTACAGTTTTCCTTCAGCTCTCCCAAATTTCTTTTTCACTTCACTCAGTTGCAGAGTGTGTTTTTCACAGTGGTGTGGCCATTAGGAGGCACTCACTTGCCCTCCTCTCCATCCTCATAAGATCAAGTCTGTGCTCTTCCAGGCATACAGCAACAGAAAGCAGTGACCTGGCTTCATTCCATTTCTTGTGTTCCCAGACCTGACCTGACTTTCACATCTCATGTACCACTTTTCAGGCTCCTTGGTTCCTCCTCATGATTCTTTTAAGTCATCCCTCTACAGAAGCTGACTTTCTGTTTTGTGATGCTGTGGATATACTTCTCTAGACCATGAGAAAGCTGAGACCCTTCCCATTCCTCCACAGAATTTTTGAAAGTTAGTGATAGTTGATATGTTCGTAGAAATTAAATTGGAATTTCAAGGAACCTGTTTCCAAGATAGTGCCCATGCATTTTTTATTTCCATTACACTTATGTTTTCTGATAGGTTTCTGTCCTTTCGTACTTTTTTTTCTGCCTCTGGCTTTTTTCTCTCTCATACAATATGTATTTTTCCAAATGCTGCTTCCAACAGCATTTTTTATTTTGCTGACAAGAACAGCAACACCTCTGTAGATTGTCCTACAGCAAAGGCATGACAGAATAAATGTTCCTAAATAAGTCATCTTACACAATTTCTGTGTTTCCAGTCCTTCAGTTCCTCTCTCCAAGGGGCAAGTGTCCTGGCAAACTGCTGCCTCATATGGTGTTTAAGACCCAAACCAGATGCTGACAGAACAGATGTGATTGCTGCCATTTGAACCCAAATCCCAAGGGTATGATAGAATGGCCACTGGAAGCCATCAAGCATTGATAGACCCCATGTTGCTGGAATTTTGTTGAGCTACCAGGGTTCAGATAGTTATTCTACACGTTCAAACTGCTGCTGGGAGAGGTTACTTTTTTTTAGTCACAGGATTCTGGTACTACCTATGTCTTGTAGAAAGATGCAAAGCTGCAGTTTGGATGGCTTAAAGTCTCCATATCTCAGTTTCCTATGTATAAAGTAGGAGTAAATAAATTTATTTATTCTCTGCTTTTTTGGTATAATTTATACTGGCACACTTTGGCACAGAAAGTTCAGTTGAAGGCTTTGCTACCACCTCAGATATGTTCTCACAAAAAGCCACACTAACTCTTGATGGAGAGTAGCTCTTTGCTGCATCACATTGCCTTTCTTTTATGCACATATTCATGGCTTCTGCATCTGGAAGAATGTCTGACAACACGTGTCATCTGCATGTCACGTTACGTGTTTGCAAGTCCCTATCTCACGCTGCTCACAGGAGCTTCTGGTGCAAGTGTTTAAGCTCAGGGCCACTGAGCACACAGGGCTACATGAGGATGTAGCCCTAAAATGCACTTAGAGATGTATTCACAAATGTCCAAGGGTAAAGATAGTGCAAAAGATTAGCACATAGACCAAGGAAAGAAGTGCAAGGAGAAAACCCAGTGGATGGATAAGTCTGTAGTGGTGTTTTCTTATTAATTTATAAATCTTTTGGGGGTCGGTATTGCTATAAAGGTTTTTGAAAATAAATGTATCTATAAATATAGTTTTGGTTGTTTACACTATCTTGTTAAAATGTTTAAAACTGAGGAAGGACTTACATAGTCTTACACAGCGTATATGAGTCTTTCCTACAAAGCTGAATGGTGAGACAGGTAATACCAGCACACTTGAGGACCTAGAGACAGAAACTGGTAAGAGTAGAATACCAAGTTACTAGTTATACAGTTCTTCAAACTGTAATGAAATACTTCTGCAAGTAGATATAGGTCTAATATGTAACATTAACTGAATTATGTAGCTGATCAAGAAATAAAATCCAGGTTTTATTCTCTAAAAATATAAATATTTCTATGGAAATATCCGATGGGAATGAAGGCATCCAAAGATCATAAGAGATCATAGATCATTCAGCTACTAGACAGCTGCTCCCTGGGGGTTACTGTCAGGCCACCAATATGCCAGTGCTGTACAAAATAGTCCACTGCCTAAGTGGAAGGAAACACATGTCACAAGTGTGGTATTCAACTGAAATTGTTATTATGGAGGTCAGAATCCTTGGCTGATGGGAGAAATAGACCTCGACAGAAGTGCCAGCAGTATCTGGTAAGGGAATGTATTAAATAAGCATCAATGGCAAGTATACTCATAGGGAAGCAAAAGTTTTGTCTTTTTTATTGCTGAAATAAAGTGGGTAATAATTATAAAAAAATAGGAGTTAGTCTCTTTGGAGCCATCTTTCCAACCGTTAAGATCTAAAAGTATTTTGGAGTATCTCTGAATTTTCAGAATTTCAAGCATGGTAGTAGAAACAATCATTCTTATTTTGAATAAACAGTTCATTACATGATGCTCTGGAAGCTGTTGTGTGGATTTGCTGCTCTGTTACCTGCTTGTCATCCCTGAAAATAATGTCAAACAGGAGAGGTGATGGCATGAAAGAAAGAAGTGTCACTTCTCTAAAATATGATTTTGTCTGATGTGTTTCAGAAGGCCCTGTGGATTGCTGCAGAGCAGTGCTGGTCATGGAGGGGCGTGTCATGAGGCTTGTTCATCTCTGCTGATGGGTGGGGGACTTTACTAAAATCACTGCCTTGTTGGACCCTGTTTCAGGTGGGATTCCCTTTGTCCTCACTGGAGAGCTTTTCCAGCAGTCACAGAGGCCAGCTGCTTTCATGATAGCTGGGACAGTCAACTGGCTCTGCAACTTCGCAGTGGGACTGCTCTTCCCTTTCATCCAGGTACTCAACATCCTTGGTAATTGATATGCTGTGATATCACTGGTGTAGACAATTCCCTTGAGGTTTTGAAAAGCTGACCTAGACCGAGGGGCAGCCCCAACTCATCCAGCAAATGGATGCTTCTGTGTGGTTTAATAGGTTTTGCTTTCAGAAAGTGAGGAGTGACTGTTTTAGTAGCATTAGATCCTCCCTTCCAGCCCAGCTGAGCAGACACTTCTGGTTCTACCACCTGCCTCCATGGCAGCTGGGCAGGGACAGAGAACAAGATCCCAAATATGGGGGCATTTGCTCAGAGTACTTTTATTTGGGTTAGGGTTTTGGGGGGTTTTTTTGTTTNAATTTTCCAGACACATTTCTCCAAAATTGCAGTTTCTGCCTCCTGCAGAAAACTGGGGAAAACCCTGAGTTCTGCTTAGCTGTCAGATTTGAATTCGTGCAATTCTGCATGTAGGACAATCCCTACTTGTTCTGCTAATGCTACCTGACAGATCACCTGGTGAAAACTGTTTAAAAGATCCTCAGTAAATTCAAATTAAAAGGCAAACTGCATTTTATAATTTTCCACATGCATATTAAAGCTTTTTGAGTGATTTAGTATGCATCCATATGCAGTTTGCTGTAGCCTTGGGGAATTTATCATTATGTGTCATAAAAATATCCAGTTGTGTGATTAGAAAATTATCCAGTTGAGTTCTAATGAAGATAAATTGTATTTCCAGCTTGAAGGGGTTTTTTTGGGATTTTTTTATTCTTTTAAAGAAAAGAGAAATAAAAAGAGAAAAAGCTTAGAGTTTGTACCTAAAGATGAAAGCAGTGTTACTCAGACTTTGATTTTAAAGCTTTTTCACAAGATCAAACTAGAACATCTCCTCTTTCCCAAGCTTTAACTTTTTTCCTATTTCAGTCACCCTTATTCTCAAAATTCAGTTTATGAGTCACCACTTTCTTCACATAAAGGCAATATCTTCTTCTTAGCTCATTTTATAAACCTTAACCAGGAAAAAAAATCTTTAAGGCACCTTCACAGGATGAATGCATAATACTGTCTGTGTATTTAAATACCAACGTGATTGCTTGAGAAACAGCAGCCACTGTTTTTGATCCTTGGTGTGCTTCTACAAAATTATTCCAAACATTTGGGAAACAAATCTGTTAAGTTTAGGGTTACTAAAAAAAATCAACCAGTAGTTAGTTTTCCAAATGTCACCAATTAACTAATTTGAATGACTAGATTTTTGCCCTTCAACCATCTGTAGATAAATATAATCAAAGAGTAGCTTGAGTCATACATTAAAGTATATGGATGAGATTGAAAAGCTAGTATACAAATCAATTTTTGACAAATTAAAAAAAAATTGAATGTGGCGTATCTTCCAGGCGTCATCACTGCCTATTTGAGGTGCTGAAATGTGAACAGGGACACAGTAAATCAGAAATTAGAATGTATATATATGTGAAAATGGGTGCAATAAGCTGAAGCAGGCGCAGGGAACAACAAACCAGCAGAAAAGTATAATCTAAAAGGCTGAAAACTTCTGGTGCCAAAGGATAGGCTTCTTGTGTTAAAGAAATATTCTTCATTAGCAATAAGTTTGCAGGGATAGACTTCAGTAATCCAATGGTGTAGCAGGACCTTAAATTACATGTTATCTAGAAAAAGTTTCTGTTTACTTTCTGTTTTATCTTTTACAAATACAAAGAATTACTAAACAATTAATAAAATATGACCAATGACCAAATAATCTGCTTGGATCTGTGATCCAGAAGGAGCTCAGTATCATATGGGATGAAGGTGCTACAAGCCTTGAAGCCTTAGTTCAGATTGCCTGTTAGTACAATGCCAAGACCCGTTTGTGTGTTTACTTCCCTCCTTTCAGAAACTAATTTATTTGTGCCTGTGAAGTAGTACTTCTGGGTCATTATACTGGTTTCTGGAGGTTCTCTTCTACTTTATTTCTTCCTTAGTTTTACACTAGAGATTTTCATTCTCATGCCTCAAGATTCATTTACTCAGCAAGATTGTCTTTTGGTTGTCCTTATGATTTCCTTATTGTGGAATAGTATCCCTTGACTTTTTCTGTTACTCAGCACAAGGATTACAATAACAGGTGTGTAGTTTCCCTCAGCTAAGCTGTTTTAAGCTTCTTCAAATACATTGCATGTTTCATGTAATGACAGTGTCTCTGTATTAAGGGAAATGATTAAAGCTCCCCTCAAAGACAAGAAAATGAAATGTGGGCTATCAGAGGGTTAGATGTGCTTATCTTAATTAGAAGCAACCCACTGCAGGGCTACAATATAAGGATCTGTTATATTTTTAGGAAGAGATAGTGAGTGTGTGAAGGTCATGGTTGAAATTGCAGTTCATGTCTAAAAATGTCTCTATTTTTTACTTAGGAATTATGTTTCATAAGCATTATACTTCAGTGCTCTGTCCTTCTTCATTGTCCTGCACTTTCAGCAGAACCTTAAATTATGTCTAGAACAGAAGAAGGACAAAGGGTAAAGGACACAAGCCCTTATCTATTTGTTTCACTGCATTATATCAATTTGAAGCAAAGTGAAGTCAAATGTCTACATGAATACAGTTTTTCTGCTGATCAGTTTTGTAAGACATCGAACCATTATCACTTGACCTCATCAATTCAAAAGCCAGTTTGACCCACATCTCATGACACTAATCTTCATGGCAACTTCTAAATGCAAGAACCCTTTGCTAGTGTCAGGGGCTGTGACTTTGCAAGTTGAGTATTTAGAGTCACATTTGGCATTTGCTGGGAAGAGCCAAAAGTTTTGTTTTAAAAATATTATTGTGTTACATTTTTTTAATTAATTCAGATTTTTTTCATTTCCTCATTTATTTTGTTGCATCTGCCCTAGAATGTATATTTTCCTCTTTCCAGTATCACAGTCCTGCTTAGAATTTAACTTTTGCTACAGAGTGCTACTTTTTTACCTCAGTAAGCAACCATTGTTAAATAGCACATAATGATCCTCTCAACTACTTTTAGATTCCTCCAGAGTATGGTGATCACAGCATGCAAGCTATTAACAGGAAGACTTTCTCAGCTAGATTGCTTCAAAAGTAGCCAATTGTGCAGGTTTTTTAATTAAAACCAGAATTCTGATCATTTCAATGTTAGTTTTTTTATTTGTTTCAGTTTACTTTTTAGCTTTAAAAAAAATGAGCTCTTTTGCTCATTCATTTTTGGCACTTAAAGTCAGCTCATAATGCTAAAAATTAAGTATTCTTTACTATTGTATTTAAAGAGAGGTGGGGGAAATGCCTGTACATTCTCTCTAATGTGTATAGCAGCCCATTACAAGCTGGGGTAGGTTTGTTCACCTCTTTGCTTAAGAAAATGTGGCAAACCTGCACCTACTTATTCATACATGTTGCTTATGCAGCTGTATCTCATGCTCAAAGTCAGGCCTGATTGCTTGCCATGCCTGGGATCTGATTTGGGGGAATTGCCTGAGTACTTCAATTTTGATTCTTTTTTGTAGTAATTACATATGTGTCTTAGGTAAATCATTTCTTGGTTTTCCTTTTTTTTTTTTTTTNCAAAGCCTTGATCATCTGCAGAAAAGAAAAGACAAAAATGAGTAATTCAGGATTCAGCTGGCCAGAATTTGCAGAAATGCTGTTTTTCAAATGACCTCCTTCGAAAGCTGGTATTAAAATAGAATGTGATGCATTTAAAAGTTTATGCTTAACTATTAAATATCCTGCATAGCAATAGCCCTCACCAGCCTCAAAATATCTAATATAAATCCTGCTTTGAAAAGGTTTTATTAGTCTGCTGACTTTGTAGGTGCTTCCCTTAGGAAATTGCATCAATAAGTGTGCCTGCTGTTCTTTTGCCCTCCCCTGTACACCTGATAGGGCAGGTGACCCTCAGTAACCCCAGAAAGCCTGGCCCTTCAAGGATCCTCACTGTGTACCTGCCCTTGGCTCTGAGATATCTCCCAGGAGACAGCACTGTTGCTATTTAGGAAAACACCTGAAACTCTGCTCACCCTTGAACCTTGGGTGTTCCTGCAGGAGGTTCTGCTTAAGGAAATGCTGAGGGAAAACAGCTGCAAAGCACGGGCTGCTGTAGAGCTTTGCTCTGACCTCCTTCTGACCTTCGGGTTTCTAACCATGCACGTAAAAGCCTGGCTTCAGGCATTGCTAAGGAAACATGTTCCCTGCTCTGGCAGGGCTGCCTGCTGTTGGGGGAGAAGCAGCTTTGTTCTGAAAAGGTGCAGCATGCTCTGAACCTGAGCAGTACGTGCAGGCAGTGTGAAGACAGCAGCACGAGTGAGTGTGTCAGTGGGATATGCATGGGGCTGCCTTGGTGCTTCCTGCATGCCCAGGGCTGCTGCTGCTGCTGCTGCTGCTGCTGCTGCTGCTGCTGCTTGGAGCAGAGTGTGAGGCAGGAACCTGTCCTTATGTGAGGAAATGCAGAACTACAGAAACCATACACATTCCTTGAATTTTTTGTCTATTTGCTTATAATTTCCATTCAGAATTGATTTGCTTTTACTTCTTCCTCTGATGCTCCCTTCCTCTTTTACCTGCCCCTTCTAGCTGTTCAGAGGTGGTATGTTTTGCTGAGGAGTCAAGCTACCCTCATGGTGGATACAAGTATTCAATTTTTTGAACACTGGGCTTTTACTCCATGTAGCAGGTGAAATACTGTCACAAAGCATAGAAAAAGGATTTACCTTTTCAATTTTATCATATATGCTGTCATTATTTTTGTATCATTGAAAATGCACGTCAGTGAAGAATCTTGAGGCCATCCATGTCTGTAGGCTCAAATATCCAGAGCTGCAGAGAATCTGTGCTTTGTCACCAAAGACTTTAACTGAAGCTCTTCCTCTGCTTTTTACTCCCACCCCAGCCCAGGATAAGCAATATTCTGTGGTTTTACTTCCACAGTAGCAGCAGCATGCTCATCTCTAGCACATTGGAAGGAGTAAAACAACAGAGGAACTACGGGTTAGTTAAGAGACTATGGTGATTACAAATAGTCAGTGAGGCACACGGGTTTCATGGACATAACATAAAAAATATCCAATATAAATAAAAGTACACTAATCTTATGGAACAAAGATCCTGTTTCCTGGCAGATCTGTCTATCAGTACCTTTTCTGTAGTAGCCATTGTTCAATAGCTCAGCATTTACTGCTTTTTCACCACATTATCTCACCTTCTAGGTTCTCTGATGGGCACGTCAGATACATTTGGGCCAATCTATTGCTTGTTCCACTCCTCAGATCTTTCCTCCAGCACCAGGCAATTCAAAATACATCAGAAACATAAAAATGAATTAAACATCTAGGCTGAACTGTATCCCACCTATGTCCCACTAAAGGTTTTTACTGAGTTGGGATTTGTGATTTAACATTTTCCTCCCCCTTTACCTTGTATTTCTTATTTCTGTCTTTATCAGTGTGCAGTGCATATAGAAGGTTTCATGTTTATAATGAGTAATTTAATTAGTATGTGATGTTCTGTGCCAAATGAAGGTTTGGGTGATATAAATTGAACTCTGGATGACTTATAAAAGGCTTATGAGTGTAAAATAATAACCAACTTTAAGAAAATATTATAACTGAAGAATGGGTGGTGATGAAAGGGCTTTTTGTGGTCACCCTGCCATGCTCCTCCTGTCTGGGAATTATGGGCCTGTTGGACAAATCCTGCAGGATGCAATAAACCCTACAAAACCCACATATAGGATTTATAACAAAATTTAATTTTGAGCTTATTCTCTGTGAAACTTCAGTTGGAGGTCCTTGAGGGCTACTTCTTAAGGGATTGGAGAAATTAAGAAGAGTATGATTATTACAAATAAATATAAATACATTAGGTAAAATAATTGCAAATCAAACATGCAGTCATGAGTGTTTAGTTCAATTAGAAGAGGTTTACTTAGATATGAATCAAAGATAATAAGCACTAATATATTTAGCTCAAGGACAGCAAAGAAATAAAGAGGAATTAGAAAGGGGGGACAAAGTTGTGGCTGCACCACCAAGAGACACAGGTAACTTATTACATTTGGTTGCCATGTTTATTTATACGAGGTATTAATGGTTCACTTTCATAATGGAGAATATTTAATTCAGTGAAATTTTAAAAAGTGAAAAACATGATTCTCGGTTGAAGTTCTGCCATTCAGCTGAAGAGCAATTACAAATGCAGAAGATTCAGATGTAAAATTTAAATTCTTAGCATGACAGGATAATTTTTGAATTGTTTTCTCCTGTCTACTATATCCTTTTACTTCTGCCTCTGTATAAGCTATTTGTTCTATTAAGTTCTATTTGTAACGTGCCAGAATATTTCCCCCCTGCGTTAGCTATGCTGTTTGGCTTCTGATTGTCAGCTTGCTCAGGACTTCATGCTTCTAGGATTTAATGAAAAAACATTGATGATCTCTAGAGTCCATAGACAATATCAGAGAATGCACTTGCTAGCTTTTCCTATTACAGGCAGGATTTGAAGCACTGAACTAGGTAATGAATTATCCACAGAAACAGAGAACATTGTGACTAGGCAGGCTGGAAATCAGCCATGGTATTAAAAGGCAGCTGCAGGAAAGGTTTTTTTCCATTTTTTTCTTTCTTGTTCCACACAGAAATTAATGTTCTTGCACACCACGCATGATGCATAATGAGCAAGTGAAACATAAAAATAGCGCTAAGAATTGCACACACCTTGAGCACCCAAAGCAGGGAGTTAAACCAGCCTGCAGGGTAGGACTGGTGTGAATAACAATGATGAGAGTCTACTACAAAAATGTGTAAAATGAAGGTTACTGGCTCTGTCTCACTTGTTTCAGTTACATACCTTTAATGGCATCTATAAATATGTATGCTGGGGAAGACAGGTCTGCTTCTTCTGTCCTGAGTGGTTTTCCCTGGGGTAACCTCAGCCTTGCAGCACCTGAGGTGATGTGTGAGGAGTCTGGCTCTCCTTGGGTTTGCTGTTCATGACCTCACACAAGGCACCACAAAAATGTCACCTTATTTTTGGAGTTGGAGATACCCTTTCTGGTTTAATTCAGCCTTGTTAATAAAAGCAGTTAGAAAAATAGGGGTACATTGGATGTTTGAGAGTGTAAATCAATAGAAGAGGAAGGGAGGTTTCCTCAAATGTTGCAAGTGGCTTCTGTGGAGCCATAATAGGAAACCTGTTCCAAGATCAACAAAGCTCATATGGCAACATGGTATTTATCAAATATTTTTTCACAGCTTTACCGCTGAAAGGTAACTGGTAGCTGCTAAATGATCTAATAATAATCACCAGGCAAGAAATAGTTATGTTTCATGAGGTACAGCTCCTACTGGCTGGTTGGAGCCTTTATAATCAATTTATAAATGAACTTCTTTACATCTACTCTGTTTTTGCAGTGAAGTAAAATCCATAAGATTCAAATATGGTCTGTACTTTGCATTCCCTTAACCAACTCTTACACTTTCTAGCAAGAAAAGAAATGCATTTTATGGGTTATTTTTTTCCTGCTGTGAACTCCCGTAACTATAAGAGTGATAACAAATATGTGCTATTTGGGGTTTTTCCTCATTTATTTTGCAAATCTCAAAGCCTGTAACTGCTGTGATGAAGATGCTCCTGGCTATGGCAGTTTTTCCATGGGTTTTGTAGAGGTGCACAGCACTGCTAAAGCGTGCCTCAGTTCCTGTACCTAGGAGCTGGGAGACAGCATGCAGAACCACCCAGTGAAACATCTGCCTCATTTCCAGAAACCCCAGGGCAGTGCCAGGCTCAGCTGAGCACACTGCAGGATTCCTGCTCTCCCCTGCTCTCCCCCAGCTCAGTCTGGTGTCTCCCAACACTGCCCAGATTGCAGCTCTGTGTGCCTGTGCCAGGAACCTGCTTTGCTGTCGACAGGCCACAGGCAGTGTTGGAAGAACCAAAATTTCATGCATTTTTATGAACTTCTCAGCACTCCAACTAGCAATGACTGCCAGCATGTACTGTACTTGGTTAAAAATTGCTCCATACGCCCCATTTTTTCTTTCAAACTATTCCTGCTTTTCTCCTGAATTTTTTCTCTTTTGTAATGACCATCTCCTCTGTTTTCTATTCACAGGCTGGTTTACAGACCTACTGCTTCCTAGTGTTTGCTGGCATCTGCTTTGCAGGAGCGGCCTACCTGTTTTTTGTCCTGCCTGAAACAAAAAATAAGACGTTTCATGAGATCAGCCAAGCATTTGCCAAAAGGAATAAAGTAACTTTAGAAATGCAAGAGATGAACCACTACCCAGGGGAGAGGAAACCAAGTGAAGAACAAGAATCAAACTTCACATCTCCGGTGGACAATGGGGAAACCGTAAGAGGGATTGCGTAAACCCAGGATGTTCTTTCAGGGGATGGGGGAAAGTGTGCTCTTTTCATTTATAGCAGTGCATAACTTGTATATTTTATGAACATCATGAACTGCTTTTCCCTTGAAAATGTTCTAAGTGAGTATGGGTGAACTCATTAGCAGCTGGGGTAACAGTTGAGGCAATGAGGGGTGGGAGGAGCGGCAACTGATAAAATAAATGAGATGGAGTTTCCTTGGCACCTGTGAAGTGAGAGCTGTGGTGAGTGGGATGGGGAATATAGACTTGGAGATGTGAAGTGGCAGTGAGGAACATGGGTTTTGAGCAGCAGCTGGCTGAGCACCCCTGTGTGCTCACGGGGAAGTGTACATGCTCTCTCCAAGAGGAGGAGGAGGCAGGGACAAGGGAAGAGATCCCAGTGGGGGTCTGCTGAGAAGCAAACCTGAAATGGCACCAGAACGTGTTTCTCCATGTTTCCCAAGATGTCATTCAAGCTGCCCATGAGAACTGAAATGATGCTTCCCTGAACTCCCACTCCTTTTCTAGCTATTTTGACTTTCAGTTGCATTGTCTGAACATCTCCCACCTTCCTAGAAATGGGCAGCTCTGGGTCCTGATGAGTTTCCTTGTCTCACTTGCAAATCCTGATTCACTACTAATAGAGTTGTCTCTAGTTTCTGGGTTTGCTGGCACTGCATTTCTCTGAATATATATATTTACATAATTTTAATTTTTAAACTTAAAAGGTTTAATATGAAAGGAAAACTAAACCTCATGGGGAAGTGAGAGAACTCTGATAGTATTTGTAGGGCATAGTATTGAAACAAAAATTCAAACAAGAAGTGTTCCAAGGGTTGGGGTTTTTTAATTGTTTTTTTGTTTATTGCTTTTCTTTTCAAATTCCTTTTAAAACAAATCTTAGGAGCCCAAATTTCCCTGAGACCTGATAACTTCGTTCTCAACACTCAGATCTCTGCATAGGAATTTGGGCACCTATTTCTTTCTTAAACACTAATTTTTATTTGGGCATTAGATTCTCAAGCACCAGGCCTAGTTCACATTCATAAGTTTCTAAGCTGTCTAAAGCTTTGTAAAACTCCTTGATTTCATGAGAGAAAGATTCAGCAGGCTCTCAGTGGTTCAGCAAACAATTAATGGGATTTTTTTCTTAATGAACATCATCTTTACAGTTTGTAATTTTGGTAACAGTTTTTCTTGATCCCTCTAGGTACCTGGATGTTGAGGGTAATAAGAATTTTTAAATTAAATAACTGTTTTATATGAAAAGTCAGTAAGTCTTTGAGCTGGTCTCAGTTAGGAGTAAGACACAAGAAGAAAGTGCAGCATGTAGGTAGAGTCAACTACTTCCACAAATTATATTTACTAATCTAGGAATTCCTGTATTTGGAGCATTTTTGTGAGGAAAATTTGCATATATATTCATATATGTATGCATATATGAATATATATATCTATTCCAAGTATAGAATACATATTAATATTCAATGGCTTAACATTAGTGGCTTTAATGTGAAAGAGGGTAGATAGAGATTGGATATTAGGAAGAAATTCTTTACTGTGAGGGTGATGAGGCACTGGAAGAGGTTACCCAGAGAAGCTGTGGCTGCCCCATGCCCGGAATTGTTCAAGTTCAGATTGGATGGGGCTTTGAATAACTTGGTCTACTGGAAGGTGTCCTTGCCCATGGTGGGGGATTGGAACAAGATGATCTTTAAGGTGCCTTCCAACCCAGGCTACTCTATGATTCTGTGATTTATATTCATATATATGCACATACAATGGATAATTATTTTCTGGTATCTGGAGGAGTTGTTTGTATTTCTCCAAGTGATAAGTTGTTTTTTGTTTTGTTCTACACTGTAAATTACACTGTAAATTAAAATCAGAGATCCTAATATTCAGCTGTTACTACTAATTTATGTATATAGTTTTATACTGTGATTTATTTGTATATGGCATATTTACCACAGACATTGTAAGCTGACCTAATAGGGCAATTTCATTACTAGATAATTGACAAAAAATTGATGGGTGCTTTTATGCCAGATTTTATGGGGTTTTTTTCCACTGGGATAGAAGTACAGCAGTAAGAAAATGAAATATATATGAGAAAGAGAATTAAGAATGAAAAATAAAAAATGTATGGATTTGGTGCTACTATTAAGAAAGACAGCAAAGCAGGATTATTCCAACTGACAGTCATAAATGGAAGCTAATCAAATACTGTGGAGAAAAATATTATTGTAATAACCACTTGTAAAATTATATATACAGCAAATGAAAATATTACCCTTCAGTGCCTTTAGCTCCCTACTCCAAGGGTTACATGAGGCTTGCTAAGTGAATGGCTATGTAAACACTGAGTGTGGATGCCAGCCCTCCAGAAAATTTTATGAAAAATTTATTCCTTTTTTGCCTGCAGGGCAAGACTGGCAATTTCAGACCCACTCCTTCAGACTGGGAATTACCTTTATTTGTAATTAGGGCTACTAACATGGCATGATGAGATCTGCTTTGAGCCAATGTGGCAAGATTGGAAACCAATATTATTAGAATGAGCAGAATTTAACACTTAGTGCTGTTCATCAACGTACATTATAGACACTGTTGAAAATGTTACCATTGGATAACTTCAATTAAATATCATGCTGACCTGATATATCAGTTGTATCAGAAATCAGGACTTCTGCAACAAAATAAAATCATCTTACATTTGCCTACAGTTGCACTTGGAGCCCAGCTCTGAATGCATGGGTAGAGATGTCTGATAGAATTTCCTATCACAGCTCGGGGGCCTTGTACAACATTAACAGCAAGGGGTTATGTTTTCATTTCTGCAATCCCATTTGCCCTCTCTTGTCCTGCCTGAGATGGGCACACACTTCTCTGTGGCTGCAAAGAGCTGCTGCAGACTGGATAGGGACTGGGATGTGGGACGGGGGTTCCACATCTCACCAGATTTTTGTTGCCATCCAATGTTCAAAGCAATTCCAGGCCAAGCTAGTGCTTTGTTCACTGGCCAGGGAAGTGTCCTCTGCCTTGGACTATGGAAGTTTCAGATGTGCCAGTACTTCATTAATTTTCTCATCTCTGACCCTATTGAGAGTTTTGTGTTGTTCTTGAAGTTGTTCCGTACAGTTTTTTTCCATTGTTACACTGCTGTAATTTTTCCAGCAATGAGAGGACAACATGGAAAATATCAGCAACTTATAGTTTATTTTTTCTTGTTGAATGTATCTAATTGTCTGTAGCCTGTGTGTTTGTCAGCAAGTGTTGTGTGATGCCACATTCCCTTTTCCTGTCTGACACTGGGGTGAGGTACGGGGAGGTGGTGCTTGTATGGGTACCACAAGTCTGTGTGATCAACTATGTCCATGCACAGTGATTGCAAAATAAACCTTTGGAATAAAATTTAAATGACGTGGGTTTTGTTCTGAGTAAATCTGAACCTCCACATGTGCACGTTTCAATTCCCTGGGGTTTTGTGTGTCCCAGTACAAGACTGTTCAGTCCTGTGTCTGGATGACCCAAGTCATTGTGAACTCCGCAGTTGGGTGGTTGGGAATTATGGGAAGAAAATCATCCCTGAATCTCTATACTTTTTGCAGCATTATTTATATTTTGATTCTCAAATCAGATTCCACACTTGATTCTTTCATATGCTTACACTGGGCTTTAGAAATAAAAATGCAGACAACAGTGTGAGGAAAATTATTAAAACTGGCTAGTGGTAGTAATAACTGTTTATAAGAATTGTTGAAACTGGTGAGGCTTTTTGCAGAAAGTTGTCATTTGCAACGGGTGAGTTTGAGTTGCTACAGCTCGACTTTTGATGAGAAATTCAGTCAAGTGACTATTTCTGCTACAAGGATATGCAAAAACTGAAACCTGAAATATGTACAAAAAGTTGAATTTCATACTTCAGGTTTTGAAGCCAATTTTCACTCCACAAGGATCTGCTTTCTAGTGGCAGAAGATGTGAGTAATAATCCATATGGGATAATTTTCATTTTTAGAGTAAAATTTTTAAAAAAAGTAAAAAAAAAAAGTAAAAAACCCAAAAACACTCCAAAACCAACTCTTTGAAATTTGCTTTCTTTCCTTTGACTATTTTTATGTGCTTTTCCTTATACAGACATCACCATATAAACTATTGGAGCTCACATCACCTCATTCAGCAGGAAGAACAAATCCAAGTAAAGCATTCTTAGGAAAAGCCTGTGGACTTTTCCTTTCAGTCTAACTCTAGTAAACAGAGTTCAGATAAAATCTAAAAATGTGAAATACATAGGCCCAAACTGAAGCAGGTTTGTCAAGGTAAACATTAGTGCAGTTAAAACATTCAGGTTTGAGTCCATACTTAATTCTCTCTACAACTGATTTTATTTGAAAGTGAGCTCTGTGGAAAGGTGAATTTCATGGCAAGTGCTTGGTACTTGGATTCGTAATCAAGTTATCACAGCTCAGTAAGCAATCATGCATAACCTGAGTCACTGGAGCCCTCTTCCTTGCAGGCTAAGCTGCATTAACCTTGCTTCTGCCATGACCTAAGACAAACATGGGCAGTGGATAATTGAGCTGTTTTCTGAGATGTTCCTGCTGAAGCTTCACTACAGTTAAACTCTTTTAAACTTGGATTTTGAGTTTTAAAAAAAGAAGTACGCAAGAAAAACTTTCAGGAGACATTTACACGGTGAATAGTAAAGTCAACAGGAATCTGCTCCAGTGGGTTCAACTCCACAAGTGTACCCAAGAAAGACATGCTATACACACAGGAATGCTAAGTTTGGCATATTTTTATCTTCTTTAGATAGTAAACCAGTGGCTTTTTTTCTCAGTCTAGGAAAATAATGGTATAATTCAGAGGCTGCAAAAGCACCAGTCTGAGGCATTTCCTCTGAATTTGGGAGCAGGCAGTTGGTTGGTTGATTGAAGATTTGTTGAGATTTTTTTTAAGAGAACACGTTCAGTCTGGCTCATACACCAAAGCAGAGTACCAAGAATGAGACTGCTGGAGTTGTTGGTTGTCTTAAGATTATTCCCAAAAGGTATAAAGCCAAATATGACTCTGTCAGACCCCGAAACACAATCCATTAAGAGCATGATCTTGCAAATGTAGGAGGTAATTTGTCTGCTGCTGTGTAAGGTGCCATGCAGAGACATTGATTTTTGTTTCATTTTCTCTTGGTCCTCTCAGTTAAAAAAGTCAGTCAAGCTAAATGCAATGCTCACCTCTACATTTGTTCCACCTTTTCTTTCTGACTTGTTCCACCCAATTATATAAAAATTTTTACAGTTCACACTTGAAAATCAGAAAGCAACAGTTACTTAGGAAAAGCAAACATGCCAAAGGTTACAAAAGTGATAAATACAATTTTCTCTACAGGCTGGCATTTTCAAAGATGAATTCAAGATTTAATCCCTTAAATCCAAATTTCATATAATTTAGTCTCTTTTAATTAAACTCTACTGTCTATGTATATGTGTACATATAGAGAGACTTTTATGTTATCCCATGGAAAAAGTTCAGCAGCTTTAATTCTTATACATAAAATAAATTGGACCATTTGGATACTACATCAAGTTATGAACTGGACAGGTCAGACACAGTGGGACTCAGACACTTGCATTAACAAAATTGGCTAAAGTTTGCATGATCTCAGATTTGGAAAAGTTGTTTAGCAAGGCTATCTCCTTTTGGCCAGCCTTAGGTTTTTCATTTTCCACTTTTCTAGACTGCTAGGGAGAGACTATGATGCTAATTAGCTTAAATTTATTTTGAGGCATCAAAAGAAAACATCAAAACTCTTTTCATCCAACTAGAGAACAATTTCTATTGAAGACCCTCAAGAAGCAGCACGTATTAGAATAGTGCTCAGGCTAAGTATACTCTTCCAGGATCTCGTGATGCATTCTGTACACCAGAATCTCTCAGCCTTTCAGTGGGGAGGCCTCATTGCCACCCCTCCCTTCTTTTCCCTCCTCTATCCCCACCTTCCCTTGACATGGGCTATGCTTTGCCTCTAGGTGTGCCAGCACATCCTTAGAAACAGCATTTTCATCAACTGAGAAGTGAAAGAGTCTCAAGATGCAGAAAGGAAGGGTCGCCTCTCAGTGGGATGAAAGGGTGGCACTAGGCAACCATGGCTCTCCTGCAGACAGGTATAGCTGCACTTTTAAACTTCTTTTATGGACTTTAAATAGGCCATGAGCAATGCAACCACAAGGAAGGTGGAAGAAACTCGGGAGTTTGTGACTGGGCAGCTGCTGACAGATGAAATCTGTGTCTGAGAAATCATCCAAGTGGCTTAGACATTGCTGCTGTTGATTTAATTAGTACGAAACACGTAGGCAGGCATCTGCAGTATCACTCTGAGATAACAGCAAAAGCACTGCTCACTTTGCAATAGTAATCAAGGAAAACAAAGGCCAAAAGGATAACAGTGGACATCACAAGAAAAATCTAATATACAAATTAAGTTTTCTAATGGAATATTAGTTAAGAATAAACATGGCCAAGAAAAACAGGATGCAAGACAGATGGCTTATTTTTTAGTACGTGACACCTATTCAATGAGCAATTAAAAATTAATTTAAAGGTAATAGAAAAGTTCAGAAATGCATAACCAAAGCTGTAGAAGTCATTAGCACAAATTAGAATTAATGAATTTTTATAGGAGTAGATATTTAAATTAATGATAACTTTCATATTTAGGTTAGGCACTAGAAATAAAGAAAAGCTGTAGCTAATAACAGCTAAGAAATTTCTCTAAGGAGCTAAATTGCCTATGATTGGCCATTAGATCACACTTCCATCTTCTTTTCAGATGTACAGATAAATTATGGACACAAGCTGAGGCTTTTCTGGATCAGCATTCAGGCATGCTGTCACAATTCTTATAGGTTGCAGTGAGCACTATTTCCTGACCCAGACTACCACAGAAGTGGGGAAACCCTAGTACTACCCAAAAAAAAAAATAAATAAGACTTGAGGAAAGTGGGGATAGAGGAGGGAAAAGAAGGGAGGGGTGGCAATGAGGCCTCCCCACTGAAAGGCTGAGAGATTCTGGTGTACAGAATGCATCACGAGATCCTGGAAGAGTATATTTAGCTTGGCCCAGCCTGAGCACTATTCTAATACGTGCTGCTTCTTGAGGGTCTTCAATAGAAATTGTTCTCTAGTTGGATGAAAAGAGTTTTGATGTTTTCTTTTGACGCCTCAAAATAAATCTAAGCTAATTAGCATATGTCTCACATTGTTTCAAAAAAACCCAAAACCCAAGCCCCAAGCTGTTTCCACACTAGGAAGCTTTCATATTAAATTTGAAACATTATGCCTAGTGATAACCATTGGGAGATTGTGTTTTGAACTTTTTTAGCTCTTTTAAAAGCTTTGTTACATTTTATTAACTCAGATTTTGCACAGGTGTTACTTGGTAGAAGTTTCAACCTCCTCTCATTGTTCACAGCCTTGGCTAATCAGCATGAGAAATGAATGTTAGTAAGACAAAAAAAAAAATTCTAACAATTCAGCAAGAGTAGGAGGAGAATCAGCATGTCTGGCAAGCTTGTGTGTTCACTATGAACCAGGACAGCTGGCCCTGATTATTAAAATTGTAAAAACTTAATAAGTAGGTTTTCTAAATATTCTCAAACTATTTACTAAATGGGGTCAGCTTTGTACTCCAAAGCACTGACTTGAAGAACTGGAGTCCAAAAGGAGTAGGTGACGTTGGCACTCAGGATGTGGGTGGTGCTGAAGAGATGATCACTCTGGAATTCAAAATTGTTCTCAGCTCTAAGACAATTTTTGGTTTAAATTTAGAAGTGACAGAATATTGTAACACATCATACATGCTTTCACTGTCATTAAGTTACTCAATACTACTTAAAAATCAGATTTTGAAGGCAAAGACATTTCTTTTATATTTCAAATGAAAGACATTGACAACGCTTTCTTCTGTACACAATATTAGATCGTGGACACTTGTTCGATGGCCACTTTTGCTCAGTTATACCATGAACACCTTCACTAGGTGAACAGTAGAAAGCTCTTTCCAGCTCCACTTGATAATGCAATGTTTTTTAGGTTGTTCATATTTCAGAATCAAAAGAAAAATGCCAAAATAGTCAAATATTCAAGCCATTCCCTCTGGAGCTTCACACCATAGTTCTTAGAGAGGTTTTACCTTTAAATATTGCAGGTGGGATCTTAGGTAGGCAATGCTTGTCATTTTACCCTTCCCTGTCATCACAGGCCAGGATTTCACCCAGAAATCTTTACACAGCACTGAATATTCACATAAATACTTTTGGTGGTGAGAAAATGATTGCTAAGCAACACAAATGACAGCTAGTCATAAGGTTAAAAATTAGCAGGACTGGGTCCTTGTTCAGTAAATAGCAGATATTACCAATCTCCCCAGTCTGTGGTCCTAGATATATTGTGGAGCCAAGCAGGATACAACTGCTGCCTCCTAAGAAGAGTGAAATAAAACCATCTCTACAAGTTGCTTTCTGCTTTGAGAATATGCTCAGCAGGAATTATTACAATGGCCAGATTTGCCCTGGGCCTTTATCTGTAATATTTCATCTGACCCACATGCACAACTTGACCAGCCTGCAATCTGTCCTCCTTAGAGCTGGCTGGGTTTGACCAAGCTCCTACACAGTGTCATTGCTGGCAGCAGGTCACAGATCCACTCCCTCCCCCTCAGCTTGGCAGCAGTGTTTGGTTTAGTCCTTTCACAGTTACTTAAAGGACAAAAATCTTACCATTTATTGAGATGATACATGATAAATGCGTAATCTGTTCTATGACATTTTGTGTTTCATATTTATGAAACTCAATAGTTGTTTTATTCTGTAATTTTTGGTGTTCTCTTTATTTGTGTATGTGTTTTTCATGGCAAATAATCCCATCCTTGCCTCTTCCTAAGATTTAGAAACATGAGAGAGCAGCTCGTCTTGCATAAGAAAATAAAAAGAAAAATTGCATAGTATTTATTTAATAAATCATCAAATAACATTTTCACAGCCCCCTTCAAAGTCCATGCTTTTGTCAGCTGGACAATAGCAAGGGGGCTATCATAGAAAAAGGAAGAAGAGCAAACGTCATAGAAGTTCACAAAGGTGTTGAAGCTGGAAGAGCTCCTCTTCCTCTGGCTGCTGCTGTCCTGGAAGGAGCCAGCTCACCTGCAGGACAGCCCTGGGGGCTGGGAAGCTCCTACCACAAACCTGAAGGAGCAGCTCCACTCTCCCTCGCTGCATTCTGCTTATGTTTCCAACAGCTTCTGAGACAAAAAGCAAACTCTGAAGGGGTTGTGAGAAGCAGAAGTAGCAGCTAAATGCCAGGCTCTGCCCAGCCAGCTCTGCCAGCTGACCCTTCAACCTAAGGTGCATCATTAGATTGAACACACAGCGTAAGTGCCTACAAATATTTCTAGCCCAAGGAAAAATCACTACCTGGAAAAAAATCATGCATAATGCTCAAAAGTTGGGTTTTCTTCAGGTATGATAGCCCAGTGACAATGGCACTGCAATCATATGCCAGTTTGGTTAGACCAAATTTTGTTATTTGGTGGAGCAAATAGAGTTCTGTCAGAGTGGTGACTAATGACTGTATCAGATGTATCCCAGTGCAAAACAGAAGGAAAAACACATAGAAGACAGCTAGATATTAGTCAGTTATTCCTTGTATACATTCAGCAGAGTATGAAGAATGCTCACAGACTTTAATTATCTTTTCTGTCATGATGGTAGTTGATCTTATAAAATAATGATTTTCAGATAATTGCTCTTTCCAAATGTTTCTTCTGCAATAAATTCAAATAATAGTTATGCACAGAAAAAAACAAGCACCTCAGACCCATGGGGAGTCTTGTTTATGGGTCAATAGTGCAGCTATGTGATTCATTCCCAAAATTACATGAGCAGAGATATTTTTATTCAAAACAGGGAATGTATAAAAAAATATCCTTTCATTTTGATAATTGCATTCGGTTAGTAAATCCATTCCCAGAATAATGGAAATCATATGCAGCATAGGGGAATAATTATATATGTATTTTCATGCAAAGTTCTTTATTCTTAGATAATTTTATATATATATAAACACACAAATACATATAAAATACAACTTTATGTGCTGTACGACAATAAACTTTTTTTTTATTTCTAATAGCAGTAATTCAGTAAGCTGTATCTCCTTGCATAGTGTATGTTTTTACTAAATTGCACAAACTGAAGCACTTCTCCAGACCAGTTCAAAAATTTATAAATTATTTATGTATTTGTCAAGAGTTTAGTGATTTGCTTTCTTTAGTTAGAAAGGAGAAGTTCTAGAAACCATCACTGGAATAGTTCTAGTCCTTCAAATAGAAATACAACTGTGTACAATTAGTGAAGAGAGATTCCAGGTCCCTGCTGCTTTGGCTTTTTCTACACTCACTCCCAGTTACTGATGCAAAGTTTGTAATATCTCTGTAATTCTGTGAGAGCTGTCTGTGCAAATCCAGGGCCAAATAACAATAACAAATAACAACAGGCAAATCATAGTTCTTGCAGAACTTAGAGCAGCTTCAAAAGCCACTGAAACTAAGTTTTTGTGAGTTATTTTCAGTCAAGTCCTACACAGAGCATATTCAGAAATTCTGACACAGCTTAACTAGCAGCTTTGAATGCCTCATGAATTTTTATGATCTTGTTAATACTGAAATAGTGGAGTCCTTTCTATATTGCTTAGTTTATGTTGGCAGTAGAATGGGGAGTTATATTAATCTATTGATGCCTGCATCTTTTTATGTACTCTAGCAAAATATGTGTAGAAAATAACATGTGTGATAACACGGATTCAGAGTTTTTGGGGCTTGACAGCTAAAGCCTGGGTTTTTACATGACAAGATGGCTCAGGTACAGTAAAACATTTTTTACTTTAGTCTCCCAAGCAAAATCCACTGTTTTTGGACAAACTGGAACTGTTCTCCTTGTTTGAATTTGCCAAACAACTTTAGAGCTGCTCAGCAGGTGCTCTCAGCCTGCCTGACCAGGTCAAAATCCTGGCTTCTGATGAGTGTTTTCAGGTCACTGCTAAGGATACAGAGGGGAAAAATCACATTATTCAGCCTACATGTTGACTCCAAATGTACACCAAGACATTGAGAATACCCTTTTTCTTAGTCTCAGCTGCTTCTTTTAAGCACAATTCTCACAGCACCTTCACTCCCTAGATAGCTCCAGCCCACTCCTCGTACTACCCATCAATTCCATTGTTTTCTGTTTTCTATCAGCTTATACTCCACTGGTGCAAACAGCATTTTTCAGGTCTGTGATCCTGCAGGCTTTTGATGAGAATTGTGATTTACACATTTTCAGTCCCACTTCAAGCCCACCACCAGTGTGGTTGAGCCACTGCTCAGGGTTCATAAGGAGGTGAAGTTCAGTCCTGCAGGTCACAAACCAAAGCTGCACTGATGAGAAATGAAACCAATCCACAGAATCCAACAGTTATGGAATCATTTATGTTGGAAAACACCTCTAAGACCAACAAATCTCATTCTTGATCCAGGAGTGTCAGATTCAACACTAAACCTGGCACATCTACATGTCTTTTAAATACCTCCAGGGGTGATGGCCCTACCACTTCCCTAACAACCCTTTGGAACAGACTGCCCAGGGAAGTGGCTGAGTCTCATCTCAGAGATTTTGAGGAAGAAGGTTTTGTGGTGCTGACAGACATCAGCTTCTGAAGAAAGATTGAAAGAACCAGGGCTCAGTATAAGGAAATCCACCACACAAAGAAAAGCCACATATAGAAGAAGCTGCTGCAGAAATGGAAGGCATAAACTGTGCTCTTGCTGGATTCAACAAGAACTAGTGGGATTCAGTTGCAATTTTTTTTTTTTTTTAATACCAGCATGGTCAGCATGACAGTAGAGTAGATGTCTATGGAAGCTGGGGAAGGTCTGGTTGTGCTAAGGAATAAATTGTAGAAAGGTGACTTAGTTGCAATTAATGCCTCTCTAACAACACACTAAGCTACTTCCATGGTTCTCCCATAGCCTTTTGCAGCAGTTTTCTGGTTCTCACAGGTTCAAACTTCTGGACTAAATCATTGGCAACCTGACACAAGGCAAGATAAAACCTTTATCAGAACAATACTATGAACAGCCAGAAATCACATGGTGGGCAGTAATGCAATGACAATTTCTCTTACTCTGTAAGTGCCCTGAACCCCCAACCCTGGCTGGGAGTGAGAAATATGCAGACACAGGTGTTTCTAACTCCATGTGGAATAATCTGTGCTTCAGATCTCTTCATCCTTTTCTCTTTTTCCACACTATAATCAAAGCCTTTCAGTGTAATTTTCTTAACTGACAGAAAACAAGAGATAATTGTTGAATCTTTGAGTGACTTCACCCAGAAAAGCCTCTCTCCTGTTAATCCATATATTTCTGTCTCCGGCAGAAGCATGCTGTACAGATGAGAGGGTTTTTATTTGCTCAGAACTTATTTTACCCTGAAATTTTTTACAGTGCAGCAGATACTGAGTGCATCACTTCTAGATAATAGCTCTGCAAAATGGGGTTACCTTCTCTCATCCATACATTATGCACAGAGCCAGGGTTTAACTGTTCTCCCCCTGGCTGACAGAAAAAGTCCAAAAAAGGAAATCAATAGTAATTGGGAAAAGTTTTAATTAGCATCTAAAATTCAAAATGCTACACGTATCAGTCTGGAAACTCTCTAGTGATTACACCTGAGCATCACAATATAGAAGTGCCACAACACTCAGTTACACTGTGTTTTAAAGCCATGTGGCAAAAAAATAAAATGAAGTTGCTTCTAAATAATTTTATTCTCTTGGTTCAACTTTAGTGGAAACAGTGATTTTTGTTGATATTCTGGAGCAGGAGATTCTAGTATGTGTCATCTGGATGGAACCAGTGGGTGGTAAATGTGGTGGTAAATGTGCTCCTCATTAAGGCAATGTTAAATGAAAAAGCTCTACCAAAATCCATTGAAAACTTCCCAGGTGCCTTGCTGGGCATTGGAACTTGGGAGGTACAAGTTAATCTTCCCAAATGAGACACAAGAATATACACTCACACAACACCATGTTGAAAATAAACAGAAAACGGAGTCTCTTCAATATATACTCAATTTCCCAACATCTGCTGCACAATAAACATACACGGCACAGTTGCTGAATATTAGTCCTTTCATCAGCAGAGGTAATTAACTTTGAATAGCTGACTATCTATTTCCAGTTGTTACATAATGCTTTACCTTAAATAGCTCTCTTGGAAGAGAGACACCCTGTGAAGTACACTTTAAGGATCACCTTTCAACAGCATCAACGTGGTCATGGTTACAGTGTCTGCCTCAGGGTGAGCTGTGCCCCATGACCTCTCCCAGCACCTCCACAGGTGTCACCGTGGCAATGGCCACCACCACACAACAAGCAATGAAGTTCTACTGCTGCAAGAGCTACTGCAACAGTAAAGGGTGAAATGTGCCTGCAGGGAGGCTGGGGAAACTCAGGAACCCATCTGCAGATGCTGCTCGTCCTCCTCTGAGAGCAGAGCCGCAGGACTCCCGAGGAGCTGCTTCAACTCCACTCGTCGTCTGCTCAAGGTCGTTTTGTCCTGTCAGAGAGGGCATCTGGAGGCATGGGGACATCTGATGGGTCTTCCCCTTATAAAGATTGTCAGATGAGGCTGAAAGAAGGCAGGGAAGCTGGCCATGCTCATCACAGCCAGAGTGCTTCTGAGCAGCAGAATAAAACTGAATGCAGCACAGACTGCAGTGGCAGCAGTGGCTTGAGGCAGAAAGGACTCGGCGTGGCTCTGGCTCCACTCTTAACTGGGAGGACAGCCCCTTACCAGGACACACAAGCAGGGGGAGAAGAGACCTCTAACATCCACAGCTTAGTTTTTGGCATTTAAATTTCACCATAATCATCTCTCAGGCTCTAGAAGCCCCTGATGCAGGTATATTATTACATGCTCAATTATAAATGACATTAAGCCAGAATCCCCTTCAGTGCCAGTGACCCTTGGGGTAGAAGGGGCCTGCCTTCTCTCTCTGTCATGTCTTTCCACTATTACTGCTATAAAAGGCATTTTGCAGTGCAACAGTAGCAAATCCACACTTTATGTCTCATTCTGGGCAGTTACAACTTATCTAAAACATCCGAATGACTGAAGAACTACAGAAAAAAACCCCAACCGAAACAACGTCGCACAATGAAAACAGAGGACACCTAAAATCAGGGCAGTGGCCTGAGTTTTACGCTCATAAAGTCTAAAAGCATTCTTCCAACAGTATAAGAAAAATAAGGGCTTGTTTTAAAATTGTTCCCTCCCAGCCAGAGCCCAAATTCCACTGTTGGACTGACACTTCTTGTGCTCAGTTCATCCACTGTTCACAGAACAACACTAGTGACTGGAAATATTTAATTAGTTGGATTTTTTCTTTATAAAATACTAGTGATAAAGGACAGGCTTTTCAAGAGACCTTGAAAAGCATATGAGCAATAACAGACAAAGGTGGCTAGATTTTGACGTGAAATTAGTGTGGCAAGTTGGGCTATGAGCATCTTTAAAAAGGGCTACTCTGTCAGCACCTGAGCAATGGGAAAAGGTCTGCAAGCAGAGTGGGTTTGAAATCTGTCTCTTCTAAATTATTCAAAATAGTTTTTAAAAGTTATAGTTTGTGTTGATCTTTAAGGAAGTAAACTCAAGTGCCAGCTTTTTGTAGCAAAGTTCCTGCAGTTATCAAATCTGCCTCATTCAAATTTCTGCCCAGCTGTTCAGTAATCTAATAACCACCTTCCAATTTTACAGGTTACACAAATTACTTTTAAGTAGAAAGATATGACAGACAGGGAAAGAAATGAACCAGAGAATTATCTAATTTATTCTTTCCCTGTCCATGTTGACACTGCCTAGCTTTTCAGAGATACCAGGGTTGCTGTAGTCACACCTTTAATCACTTTGTGCCAGGAATATCAGGCTGGAGAGCTGATAAATGTGTGCAGTTTGCAGAAAGATTAAGAAAAATAAGTACTGCCTGGATGCCATGGTGATAAGTGAATGATAGCATTACATTGCTTCCCACCAAAAGTATTGCCCCAGCTGTAATCAGGGCTGGATGCAGGGCTTTGTTTCCACAGTTACATAATTAAATTTTAGATCAATAATTTAAAAAACAAGAAAAAAAAAAATTTAATTGTATTTTCCTGAAGTAAAAATGATCCTCTAAATTCTGGTGAGACTAATTGTTATTGTGCCTATGTAAGTTTGCATACACTGGCCCTGGGTGTATATTACTATACTGGTGATAAAGTCCTGGTCTTTTAGATTCCCAAGAAGAAATGAAAATTTCATGCTAAGGTGAAATGTGAAAAATTGAAACTTTCCTGATGACAAGGGATTTTTATAGAGGGAAAATACAGGCTTTCCAAGGCACTGAGAGACATCCACAAAGGCTGTGCTTAGTCCTGGGGCTGCCTGCCTCCTGCCTGCTGCTCAGACTGTGTCCTAGGGAGACCTTCCCTCCCTGGCCTATAGGGCAGCCAAGAAAATGAGCCACACCAGGTGAAAGTGAGCCTTTTTTTTCCTAAAATTGCCTCACAAAGGGATGCACACGGTGCGGTAAGTGTAGGCCACCACAAAACCAAAGAGGTGCAACCCTTCTTCAGTGACCCGTACTGAAACTGGTGTCAAAAGATCAGACCTACACAGACCAGGTGATTAATGAGCACCTGGTCTTGCATGGGTTACAGCCATGCCCATGCTTGAACAGACCTGTAGGTACCCCCATCCCATCCTGATTTGAGCAGGAGCTTTAGCCATGGCCTGACAGTTCAGCCCAGGGAGCTGGGAGAGAGAACTCCAACTCCAGCCTCTCCTCCCATGCTCCTGAGCAACCAGGTCTAGTGGAAGGTATCCCTGCTGGTGGGAGTGGGGTTGGAACTAGATGATTTTTAAGGTTCCTTCCAATCAAAGCCATTCTATGATTCTATAGCTTTTTTCCATGTACTGCTTTCTTCAAATAAGTATAGATTTATCCAGATGCCATTTTTTTCTTCCTGGATCTTTTTGTTGATTCTTAATCTTAATCAAGTTCTGCTGATTCTGTTGAAAGCAGACACTAAAGTGTAATGGTAATTACTTGCATTGCAAGCACAGGTGATCAAACTATTCAGTGCACAAGATTTCTGGTTTTCAGGAAAAACCATCCCCATCTACTTATGGCATTTATTTAAATGTGCTTTTAAAACAATTTGGCAGTGGAATAATTAGTATTGTTTTCACAACTATCAAATACCTTTTATGCTATCATATTATTTTCAGTGAGCACCAATAAATAAGCAAGAATGAAATAAGTAAATATTTGAGTGATGTAGGTTTGAATAGGTGGACACATCTTTATTAATAGAGTTGAAATTTTTGGGATCAGGCCTCACAAATCAGTTTGTTTGGTCCCTTTTCCTCCCTCTTCTAACACCACAGAATTTGTCTTGTAAGTTTTTTCTAATCAACTCTCCAAAGTTGAAAAAAAATCACAGAAACATAGAATGGTGTGGGTTGGAAAGTACCTTCAAGATCATCAAATTCCAACCCCCTGCCATGGGCAGGGACACCTTTCACTAGTCCAGGTTTCTCAAAACCCCATCGAACCTGGCCTTGAACACTTCCAGAGGTGCGGCATCCGCAGCTTTTCTGGGCAACCTGTTCCAGTGCCCCATCACCCTCATGTAAATTTCTCCCTAATATCTAATGTAAACATGACCTCCTTCAGCTTAAAATCATTCCCCCTTGTCCTGTCACTCGATCTGTAATCTATTTTAAGGTGTTCCTGGGAGTAAGTGAATCTGAGTCCTGACATCCACACAGCATTACACCAAACTCTGGGTCTCTGGTCCTGCACGCTGTTCCTGGAAAGCCAACATTCAAATATTTCAGAGCTAATTTTTAAAAAGTAAGGTATGCATTGGATTAATGTGCACACAGGCTTTGAACCACCTGGAATAAACTGACATCCTGGCTTTTCCAAGCTACTTCAGACATAACAGCCAGGTATCTGGAACTGATTTCATTGTAACATTACAGCTGCCAGGGAAAACCCATATTTTTCTAGAATTTCATAAAGTATCGTATAGAATGTAATCAATGTGCACTACGGTCCACAATTTATTACCTACAAAGGCTTGAATTTAACTCCCAAAGCGCACGCTGTTACTATACAATATAACACAAGTAATTTCTGGAATCATTCTCTTGTCCTTTAGGATTAAATTCTTTGTTAGTACATTCCCCACACGCTTCAAAACAAAAACTGTGTAAAAGATGGTAAATGCTGCGGTTTGGCCCAAGTCCATTACTAAAATAATAAACAAAGGCAAAATTTATTGTATATTGGAAGCTACTTTTCAGATCACTTCAGAGTGGACATGAATCTGTTGTGCCAGACAAGGAGATAAATGTCTCCCTTAATGTATATCTCTCTTTTCACTCCAGTAGAGTAGCAGGTTATATTTAAACTCTAGAGGACACCATCACCTTGCCCCTCTTGTTGGTAAAGATACTAGCCCCTAAATTTGTTCCTAAACATGTCAGTATTTATTAGGCTCTAGTCCAAAGCCTGACATTCACAAAGGTCTGTACACAAGTCCCATTTAACTCTCTAACGTGCACCTTTCTTGCAGAGCCAGGATTTGTGTTTCAATTGGAATTCTAATAGGTGATGTTCATACCAGCTGCCTCATCTCTGGTGAAAACCTCCTGCCATACCTCACTGCACACTGACTGCTCCTCCACACAGTCTCACAGAAAAGCTGCTGGTGGGACCCTCTGCCACTGCTGCCTCTGTCCCTGGTCCATAGCAGGGACTCCTCCTGGCTGCACAGCCTCCATGCACACATCTTCCTGCAAATCCCACGTGGGTCAGGTGGCAGCAGAGCTGCACAGAGGAATGGCACTCATCTCAGTGAGATGGTCCAAAAAATAATATTCCTTATGTTCTCTGACAGTTGAGCGTAGGCCTGTAAATGGAAAGGGAACATGCCCAGACACACTCTTAATTTACAGCTGTCTAGGACAGAATTACTACAGACATGCCTGGCTCAGTTTTGGCCTATGTTGACCAGCAGCTTCCCAAAAATTTCCCAGACCAGAGTCTGGGAGTTGGGACAAGCCAAGGACCATTCCTGATAAACAGTTATTCATTTCTTTGTCATTCCTTGCAGGAGATCAATGTGATGAGTTCATGCATCTAGATAATAGGTCAGATTTCCCCACTGTTTGGAGAACATGTTTAACACCATCATATCTCTCAGAAAAAAAATTATGCAAAATTTCCTGGTTTTTTTGTTGGGGTTTTATTCAATATGGAGCAGAAAAACCGAAAACAAATTCCAGGTTCACACTCACCAACGTTTTCTTATTTGCTGGTCCCTAAAACTTTTCCACTGCTACAGATTCCTGTAGGACACAAAGCTCGCTGACAGGAAAATTGCTTTTCTTAGACACTTCCATGAACCTTCTGAAATAACAGCTGATGCCCCAGTGACCAGACTCAGGGTAAAGCCAGTTATGCAAGCACAGTATTGCAGTTAGGGGGTGAGGAGAGCCACCCTTCTGTTCTCCACATTTTTCATACTGTACTGAAGCTCCCTAAAAGACAACTGCCTTAATTCTTTGTGATCGTTAAATGGCAGGAGATGACTCATTTTGAACTAGCAAAAAAACCAAGGAAGAAAATGGCAAAGTTCTCAAGTTCAGCATTCCAAAAATGACTTTTAATTTGACAAGCATGAGTGGAAAGAGCTCTTCACCAGACTTTGAACTGCATCTCTGCTTAGCCCAGAAGCAGCAAAGCACAGGTCAGGTCAGTGAAATAAACAATGGAGAGCAAAACAGAGAACTGACAAGGCATTTGCATTCAGAGAAGGAAAAGAGCGGAATCATTCTGATATTAATCTAAAAAAACAGACGAGGATTTTGTTTCTAAGAAAATAAAAGAAGGGTGGTATGCAATTCAGTCTGCTCCCTAGGAGTGAAGCTGTTGCCATTCTCCACAGCATCTCCAATGGTGCATAAATCAAAATCCTGAAAGCAAAATGAGATGATTCATCTCTCAGATGGGCATCTGTCTTGCTGAGAGCAATGCAGAGTAGCCAGTTACATTCCTGGAGAAGGTATTCTGAGGAAACAGACTTATAAGCAAACTATCACCAGTTGAAGGTACTGTCTGGTGACAGTGAAGTTTTCTACATCTTCTAAGATGTGATCTCTTCTCAAGCCCTTAATCAAATTATTACATTCATATATTTCTGAAAGCCATGACGTGGAATGATAACCTTTTCAAGAACATTTCCTGGTTTGATTTCAACACCCTGGTGAAGAAAAATCAACTTTTCTAGAAAGATAAGTTTGCACTCCTGGGAGAGGTTACATTACTGCTCAGGTGCAGCAAAATAAAACACCCACATTTTGGGCAGAAACAAACACAGCTTTAAAACAGAAATGTAACACAATATCAATCAGTTTGTCTGCGTACAGTGGGCATGCACTTTCTGTTGCACAAGAAGCCCAAAAGAACAAAATGTGGAAGAATATAGGAAGTTATCTGTAGTATCCTAAAACAAGATAACAGGTAAAAAGTTGTAACTAGAACTATGCAATAAATATAGTTTACTGGCCCTCTGGGCATTTTCGTCTTTGCTTACTAATCTATCTTCCATTGTGACCATCGTTAACATTTCAAAATGTCAGCAGCTTTCAAAGAGCCACTGTGTCTTTCAAAGTGAATAGCTTAAAAAAAAAAACATCTTCCCCAAAGTTCATTAGTAATGCAGCACTGTTGCCATAGTTGATGGTTCATGCTGATGAGGTGGAAGCATTGTGAACTACCATATTTTTATTTTATCTTAAATTAGAGGAGCCTTCCCATAAAGGCTCACTGCAGGCTAAGGGTGGCTGCCCAAGCTGGAGAAGTCAAGCTGAGGGACAGTCCTTTCTGCTGCACACATAGCAGTGAGCAAGAGACCAAGGACAAAGAATTTGCAGACAGCTTCACTAAAGAAAGTTTGGCATTGGACGAGAACAGCTCCAGAGCAAGTGAGTGAATGATATGATGACAACTAGATACACAGATGTATTTTTTTCCCAAATACCATAAAAACCCTGTGATATAAGAAAGGCCAGCAAAATGTGCACAAGCAGGAGTCTAGTGAGCTCTTCTTTTAGCCTCTCCACAAGCCCAAGCTGAAAATTCATGCAGTTGTACACAGCCAAGTGGTATTTTGTAAAACAGAGTGGAGAAAGAAAACCTATTTATGAGGTATATGTCTTCTGTCAATTGCCTGTTATGGAGCAGGCCTACCTGGTAAGGTGAGTCATGAACTTATGTTTTCTCCGTCCTTGGCAGACCAGCAAGTACTGCAGGGACATTTTAATGGCTTTAAACTAAAAGAGAGTAGATTTAGACTAGGTACTAAGAACGAATTTAGAAACAATTCCATACCTCTTAGCCATGGCTTGCTTCATTCTGAAGATCAAAAATCCCAAACACAGCTGCAAAAATTTGCACCATAGAAAGATTTCCTAATGGCCAGCACCTGGGTACAAAATATCCAGGCAGGAAAGACACACCTGAGCTGCTATGGTCTAAGGCCACTGAAGGACCTTGTCCCTCCAGGTGAGGGAACACAGCCTGGCCTCCAGGCTGAAGTACAGAGGAACAGGTGGGAGGACTCCAGAAGGGATTCACAAAAAGGCCACAGCACATGGAAGAGAGCTGTCCAGAGCTGGTGCCAAATACATGTTCTTGGATCGAAGCTTGGACCTCAATTCTGAACTGTAAGATGGATGATGAGCTTTCAGGCTTTGGGATCCAGAGACTGAGATCTGCTGGGAACATGTCAGAGAGCTCCTCTGAGCTCATTCCCTTCTCTGTCTCCCACCTGGCCTACAGAAACCTGGCTGAAGCACAGCACGAAGACCTGGATTTATTGCTTTACTTTTGTGCGAGACAGGATGTTCAAGTTTCAACTTCGCAGGAGAAATTAGACAAAGCTGCTAAACATTTCCACAACATTGCTTAGGCTTCTGGGGATATGCCCCAGGTGTATTCTTGATCTTTATCTCCTTAAACTAAAGGAAAAAATGTGTCTTTCTAGCCCTAACTAGGAATTGCTGTGTTGCCAGCTCTTCAGTTCAGATCATGACTCAAACCTGACAATCACGAGACAGAAATATCACCTTCTAGTCTAGGGGAAGCTAGGATGGTGAAAAAAATTATCAAATTTCATCACTAGTCTCTCTACCTTTCTATTTCACCTTCCTTTCCCACACAGCTGTGATAACTGTTAACGTGTTTCCTTGCTAATTACACAGAGGGTGAGTTTACTTTTATTCTCTTCAAAAGAAAATTACAGTAATTTTCAATTACTCACTTGATTAGTTTCCTTCTTAGTTTCTTACATCCAGTGTGTCTTAGCCTCTGTCTTCCTCCATACTCTTCCTTGCCTGCAAGTGAGACCCTTGGCAATGCCAACCCAACAGCAAGTCCTTCAGCTGAGGGCCACACTCTGCTCTCTCCCATTCCTCCCTCCTTCCTCCAACCTCCTTCACCTCCTCACTGGCCATGGACATATTCCTAATTTACACTGAAGGGAAAAAGAGCCACACTGATCCCCCAAGCCACAGCCAGTCCTTTGTTGTCCCAAACAGCAGCCCTACCTGCAGCTGTAGGGCCAAGGTCAGCGTGATGGCACTCATGTAAAATGAGCAATGTTTGGGATCATTCACAAGCCCAAACTTTAGGGTGGCATCCTGCAATCACTTCCATTTTTCAGAAGTTCCTGCCATGGAACACGACTTTTTTGTCTGTAGAATCCTGAAAAAATAGACATGAATGGAAAATTGATGAAATTTTCTGTCCTGGCTGCTGCTTTTTTTTTTTTTTNTGCATGATTGCACAAGATGTCTGAGCCTGTTCTCATTCACCCAGTCTCCTCTGCCCCAGTACTGCACTAAATAAAACAAGTGCTTTACCTCCTCTACTGTTCAGTAAACTCACCCACAATGATGGCTACAGAGTAACCAACAGGTAAGGGGAAAACAATGGTATCATCAGGGGATTAGTGCAAATAGAAAGACAAAATTTACCTGGAAATTTTTCTGCTTTTGTCAGCCTGTGTCACTTTTATCTGAATTGGAAAGAAAATTTTGAAAATAATTTTTTACTTGGATTTGAAATGGATACCTGAAAAATAGCTTCTAAATAAGAACAAATGTAGCTTAACAGAGTGGTGAGTCAAACTGGCAAAAGAAATAGGGAAGATTTCTTTTTGTAACATAATGATAATTCCACTGGCATTAAGTATCTCTCAATGCATGATTGAAGGTAATACTCAGACAAATGTCTGCATCACTAAAGACATAATAATGACCTAAAAATTTGGGGCATATTCAAAAACTTGAATTTCATCAGATCATCCATGCAAACAGCAAATTTTTCAAATCAGCCTTCGTTCATCTTGCTCTTCCCACCTACAAAAAACACCATTCACCAGCTCTTCCCTATCTCAGTTCCTTTTTTCTCTTTTTAAGGCAAGTTTCCAGTTCTGGCAGGGCTCTGGGCTAAGATTAGATACACTGTGGTACAAGCAGGAAAGTGACAGGAGCCATTATTGCCCGCAGAGAACCAGCATGGAACAGGTCCCAGAAGCTCATGGTAAGAGACACTCTGCCCTGCCCACCCAGTCACAGCTGCCTGTGCCTGAGGATGGGGGCATGGGGTGTTCTGCAAGCCCCACTGATTTCATACAGCTCCCTGGGCATGGGACCATCCCACCCAGCTGCAACTGCACCTAGCAGTTTTGTCTTTAACTTGTGGTTTTTGTGACAGGGGAAAAGAGCTAGGGGAAACATCATACTGCTGATGGAATTTCCTAACAATTTGGCAATCAACTGGAAAAATACAAATTACTTTAGACGCACCTGAGTGAAATATTTTTACTTGAATCCTCACATTTCAATGTCTTGTTTGGAGTCCGAGTTATTGTGATTTGGGTTGGGATTGGGGAAGAGACTTTCTAGACTCATCAGATCTCAGCTGTCAGTTGCACCTCCAAATCTGTGGATACGTGACATGTTCACTTTTGTCATATGTCACTAGCTTTAGAACCAGATTTGTCCTAAGAAGGATATGGAAATTAAAAACCCACTCAGTTACAAAACTAGTCAGTTACTCCTACTGGAGCAGGATGCTGCAGTTACTCTTTTGTTGTTGTAGTTACCTCCAAATTTTAACACTGAAATACATAGTCTTCCACATCTCCACTGTGGGAAGGCAAACAACAGCTGGCCTTTGCAGGGAGCCACACACGTGTGGCTCCTGCCCTGCTGTCACTCACACACCCACCAGTGCCACACGGGGCTCCCGTGCAGCACCGTCCGCAGCACGGACACAGTTCTGTCATTGAAACCATTGATTTCCTTCCTCAGCCTAATGCTTCTGGTCTCTTCCCCACTAAACCCTGCAGCTATAATCCTCCAGGCAAGGAAAGAACACTGGCTGAAGGGGGATTTTTAATGGCTTGTTATCTGCACAGCACTGACTCGAATAGTTAATGACATATGGGGACGTTAAATAAAACTTGCCATTTTCTGTTATCTGGCCTTTTGCCCCCTAGATGGATAATTTAAAAAAATATCTTCAATATTTTCCCAGATATGCACAGGGCAAGGTAGTTACTCTCAAAATTTCTGTAAGATTGAAAATACATGAAAAAGAAGACAATTCTCTGTTCAGTGTCTCTGAGGTGCATCAGTGAGTCAAACTCTGTCTGAACCACATTCTCTGCTTCTCTTTTTTTTTTATTTTGCTTCTCTTCCTGCAGCTTTGTTATCAACTAATGATTCCTAACAATCTATTGCAAATTTACAGCTGTGCTTTTACTGAGATTACACATTACACATTAAGATGGTGTAAAAGTGCCATAATTCACCTCCGAATCAGGCCTGCAGCGTGCATAAGATACTTCACATAAACTGGGGAGGCAGAACTGTGGTAGGGCGTGGGTTCTGCACAAGAAGTATGAGAATCATAAACAACTCCATGGTAAAGTGTAACTGAAAATTTGGAACCATTTATTTAACGAGCACAGAAGCTCACGAATACACTAGACTGGGAAGGTTTGGTCTTTTTGCCATGGAACATAGAAATAGGGAAGCATAAGATGAAACAGAAAGGCAGTAATCAAAAGTTGAGGACAGGAACTAATTCTTCAGTTTGACATCCTCAGATTTGAAAGGGAAACTGTAGTGAGCTTTAAAGACCAAGTTGTGTATTTACAAAATCTTCAGCGATAGTTAAAACTGTAAATGAATCACTGCTCATCAGGGCTACAGGCACAGCACTATTTGTAGCAGGTGGTGATATCTTTTATCCTCTATGACAGAGACTTTTGAGCACATACAAGTTGCTTCACTAGATATAGAGGCAAAATACTTCAGACCTGAGGTAGGGTTTCTGTTCCCAGAAATTTGACTGTTACTGTATTGGTTAGACACAACATATTACAGCTTTTTTGGGGATTTATAATACTCAATAGCAACAAAAATCATGGATGGAGTATAAAACTTCACGCCTCAGACACTAGTATTTTAAGCAGAATTTAACAAGGAGCAGCTACAGAAAAGGAAATGTCTTCAAGTTACAATATTTGAAAGGGTTAGACAAACCATGCACACAATTTACCAAGGGTAACAGTTCCTTTTGTCTGGGATTTCAGTGCAAGATCTTCCTGAAGACATCAGCAGCCTCCCTCCCCAGTCCAGGAAAGAATTATTGGCTCATTTTCAAATGCCTTCAATACCAGACTGGCAGACAGGACATAAACTTACTTAACTCTGGAAGAAGTTGAAACTAACACTTCACCACACCCACGTTAGGGCTTATTAAAAGTTTGACAAGTGACATTTAAGTCCCTTTTTGGAGCTTTTCCTCCACTTCTCCCTATAGGAAGAACTTTATGCTGTGGGAGTACAATGATTTATTTTAAATAGGTCACTCAATGGACTTCATTGATCCTGTAATCACGAACCATGTCTGGATTTCAACCAGAGGCCAAATACAGAGATATTTTGTATAATCCACTTTCTTAGGTATTTTGTGTTGTTGTATGAATTATTGGCTAAGAGGTGGGAGTGGGAGGAAGCAGCTGAGGCTGAAATGAAGCCAGAAAGCAATCCAATTACTGCTTGCTAAGCCTACAATATTTTTTGTTGGGCTTTTTTTTTTTTTCCCTTTAACTTTTTAAGCGTAGGTTTGTCAGCCTGGACATCTCATCTTTCCTTCTAATCAAATTCAGAGGTTTACCAGTAGAGAGGAAATTAAGCCAGTGGTGTGCACACATAGGCTGCACAGCACAGTAGTCAAGAGGGTGAAAAAGCATTACAATTTCCATTTAACTCTCAGTTTTGGAAAACCAAAAATGAGTGGAAGTTATGGGATGGGAATACCAGACAACTATTTCTATCGAGGACTTTAGATGTGGACTGGGCCTTTGAACAGGTGGGAACCATAGCTGGGCTAAGCTTGCAAAAGACATTATTTACACTAGGACCCTCTGAGCTCTGCCCACTGGGAGAGGAGAGCTGGACAGAGAATTGCTGCCAAAGTTAGTTTGGGTATGAGCTGGCCTCAAGCCTTCCTTGAAGGAAGGAGACACACAGGTGTAGCCAGCTCATGAAAAGCCAGTCTTCCATGGGATGCTGGGACCACAAATTGTTAAGTCTTTGTGTAGCTATTCACTTTGTTTTATATTTCATCCTTCTTCCCTGTATTATCTTTTTGTGTATGCATATTCTAACTCACAAAGACAACGACTGGCCATACTATGTTGCTCATCCTGTAGAGAAGGCAAAAAAGGAGCACATGAGAAGACATTTCCACTGTTCAGAGCCTTGATGGATACAATTTGAGCCCACAGTGCAGGCAGGTGGTGCAGGTCCCACCACCTCCACCAGACTCAGAGTCACTTCACTGAAGAGATGAGAGCAGCAGGAACTTGGTAACTTGACACAAGTAACACATGAGACCTCCAAGGGCTCAGGAAAGTGTGCTCCTCTTTTCTCAAAGGAGAACAGATTCCTAAAGGGATATAATCTGGCTCCACTACTGGACAGAATAACCCTGATGGACCTTGAATTTTCCATGCTCACTTCAGTTACAGGTCAGTTGCAGGTAAGCCAGAAACCCAATTCCAGTCTGGCCTGAGATCATCACTACTTGCCAACCAGAAAGAATGCACAAAGAGGTGTTTTCATATGACCTGGAAGCTACTGACTTGAACACAGAATGAGATGTGCAGAATTAAGTCTCCTCTGAATCTGGAGTTTATTTACAAGGAAAAAAAAATTGTGAAAGATGATTCCTAGCAGAGAATCCTTTGTAGCTGCTGAAGGTGAAAGAAGAAAATTCAATTTGAACATCAATAGGTTGCATAAAACTGGTATGGAGAACCAGTATCTGAATCCAAACTTCTGACTCTCAAGTAGAAGCCTGCTACTGAAACCAATACAGACAGATAAATTTTGATAAAACCTGGACTGAACTAAAGTGCCACATCCCAAATCCTCCAGAAATAAAGGAGTGTAAACCAATTGGCTGATCATGCAATGTGCTTCTGTGGTGCTTGGGGTTCTGGAAAGCAGAAGTGGTGCAGAAAAGTAAAGTTCCCAAAAAGAAGTCATCTTGGAAAGAAGAAGGGAGCACAGAGAGAAGAAAGAGGAGATCTTCGCTACAGGAAAGATCTGGAAAGTATGTTTCTTCCAACTACTGATTAGCAGCCCCTAAGGAGATTATTTGACACTTTTAGAATAGTTTATCATATCTGATGAAGTAGAAAAAAACATTTCTTCCTGTACCAAACAACTGTCTCTAGTGCTCCAGCTAATACGCTTGGAAAGAGAGGAGAGGGAAAGGGAGAAGGAGAGGGAGAGGAGGAGGAGAGATAAATTTAGAATGGCAGCCACCCCTTTTAAATCAGCTTCACCACTGAATGATCTGTCCTAGTAGATTAAAGTTATAAAGTTTGTATTGCTGCCATCGCTGTGTTCATTCCATTTGCTTTTATACACAAGGCACTGAAGCATTCTATCTTTCAAAAAAGCAACTGAAAGTCAGCTGTGCCTCTTTGAGTCACAAAATAAACCTCTCAGCCCAGAAATGTGAAGTTAAAGGCATCTCTTAGGTTCCCCAAGGCAGCCTGAATGCAAAGAGGCACTGATGTAACACAAGCTGTTCTTTGGCCAGCTCAAGTTGGACAGCACATCACATAGAATGGTCCTCATTTTACATCCTTTGCTGCATCCTTTGCATCCCAGTGCTGCAAAATCCTGCTCCAGGGTGTTTTAATAACCCTTGTACATGAATCAGTGCAGCAGTATGTGGGAGGCAGTGGTTTGCTTCAGTTTACTGTGAGAGAATTTAAAGCAGATGCTGAACCAGGTGATGCTCACAAGTGAAAAGGAATGATCCTGCTCAATCCAAATTTACAAAGTCATCCACTTTGTACATGCACACTTATGCTGCATTTAAAATCTTGAGCAATTGGGATCCAGATTAATCTGCAACATCTGCAGGTGTACTTGGGCAAATACATCTGTAACCTAGAAGGCATTAAATTTCTTACATTTTCATTTACATGGAATTTAGGTGCCTAAGAGCATGACAACAGCCTTGAAAAAATCTCACTTCCACACCAGATGATTTTTAAGGCAATATTGCCTCCATACGCCTTAAGCTGTGCCATCACATACACCCCAGTGGTGTTCATTTCTGCTGAGACATCTTCCCACCAGCTCTGGCACCTGCAGACCAGGTGTTCCTGCACTGCTCCCACTTGATTTACTGAGCACACTCAGAACCTGACATTTAGCTTGACTCAGAAACATCCAGTAAGGAGAGTTATTTGCAATGTGTGTCACACTCTGGTTGTTAAGAGATCCTGCTGAAAACAGATTAAGCTTCTGCAACCTCCAAGGAGAGCTGCTGAGCAGAAGGGTGAGCAGGGGCACTGTCTCCTCTTCTCAAACCTGGGGCACCACTGTGGTGTGCACAGATCCAGGAGGAGTGCAGATTTGAGGTATTGAGCTTTACCTGGTGAAGGTCTTTGTGTTAGCATGGGAACATATTCAAGCAGAGGTATCATCACCTCTCTTTCAAACAGTACAGAAGCAAAACATTTACATTTTGGAGTTTTCTCTGTAGATCTCTGCAGGCTGTTACCATCACCTGGAAATCCTGAAAGAAGCTACTAAAAGATTTAAAAAAAAAAGAAGAAACATTCTGCAAAGATGAAAAACAGCATGAGCTGTTACCTTGTATACTACCATTGCTACCTTGTATACTAAAATTTTCCTATTAGATACTACATGATATGTAAATATTTATGTATGAAGTTAAGTTTTCTGTCCTAGGCCCCTTCCAGCTATCCTATCACTGTTCAAAACTATCTTTATTCAACAGGCAAAAATAGTAGAACTTGGTTAATATTTTCTATATTTGAAAAAAATATTGGTAATACTTTCATTTAGCAGAAAGCAGAGCCCCCACATCTCTTGTACTTACATGCTGGCAGAATTAGGCTTGAGTCACTAAGAGTCACCTCTGTATCATTGTGTTACAAGGCACCACAGATCAGCTTTTCACAATGAATATATGCATTTAATACATAGCATCAGATTTTGACCACATTCCTTACGCACCTTATTTGCACAGATTAAAGAAATCATAGCACTGACATACTGAGGGCCATTCTACCGGAGATTTCAATTTGGCACCTTCAGAAAGTTTCTGGAAGACAGACTGGCTTCCAGGAGTCCAGCAGAAGAAACCTCTACAGTGCCTTACCACTGTACAGTGAAAACAGCACCATCCAGCACAGCAAACCCTGTCTGCTCTCCCCTCCCTGAGACAGCTTTCCTTGCAGGATAGTGTACAGTGTTGCTGTGGAAGGTATTTTCCAACCTGTACCACAATGGAATAATGTGACAGTTCTTCATCTGCTGCACACAGTAGATAGACACTTGTGTTGCATGTGTTTAATGATAAAATGCAATGGCACTGCTGAAGTTATTCAGAAGTGGCAGGAGGGGATTGCACAGAGCAGGAGAGTCTGTGGATCCTGGGAGGTGGATAGGACTCTCAGCCCTTCTCTGTTGGGTTCCCCATGTAAATCTCACCCATCTCTGCACGGCCTCCCTGAGTTCCACGAGCCCTTAGGGACAGTCCCTGCCCTGGCATTATCCTGACCTCTTCCAGTCCCCTTTCACCTACTTGCTCCAAAACCTACTGACCTCTGTTATCATCCCTGCCTCAGCCACCGTGCACCATATCACTTCCACCTGGGTCCCTTGCCTTCTCCAGCCACCACCAAATTTGTGGATTGATGGACTCTCAGCTGGTTTCTCTAATTCCTCCTTAAATTCTCTAGCTCCCTTTTACCCAACTATTTTCTTTCTCATGCTCAGACAAGAGCTCTGCTATTGCCAGGAATTTCAATCCTGCCACTTTTCCCAGTGCTGCTGAGCTGGTCCTGGAATTTGCACTTTTATATCTCATTTGACCTATGAAACCCTATCTGCAAATACTATTTTTTTAAGAGAATGGCATTATTTTAATTATCAAAGTAATTGTTTAATACAGAAAATGCTTCTACCTAAGTAGCCATTTAACATTCAGACACTGTCTTACCTCAGTTGAATGTTTGGAGATTATGCAAAACATTTTATCTTCTGATGAAGCAGAAACTCTTTGCACACTGTGAAGAAGTCTGCATCTTTGTTTTTCTGATCCAGAAAGACAAAAGTGTTGTTTAATATCCATTGTTGAGAGACCTCGAGGTCTTCTTCTTCTAAATCTTCTTTTCTTGCCGTCTCAGAATGCTTATAGATAAAGATTGATTAGCAAATCTTTATAAAACTGCTTTGAATATAAATTAGTTGAAAGAAATTTGCACTGGGATGTTTAATCTGGGAAGACTATATACTAGAATTTTATTCTTGTAATGAAAGATAATAAAATTTTAAGATCTGACTTGCTTCTTCTGGATGAATTTGTACATTTTACATTTATAGAGAGAAAAATATATTTAATTACCCTATAAATATGATTGAGTTGTTTTTTAAATATATATAAAAGAACTTACACATGCAAATACATAAAAATCAAATGCATATACTCTTCACAATGAAAATATTCAGCCTTTATTTCTAGAAAAGCCAAAAAATTAAACCTTTTGTAGAAAAAAAACTCCATTACCTCTATGTCTAATACTGATCCATTCTCACTTTGTAGTCTCAAGCAAAACCTCAAGAGCTTTTAAAAAAATCCATTTATTCTTGTCCTCTAAATTATGGTTTTGGTGAATAATCTTCTGTTGAGAAAGGAGATATTGCTTGGAAAAAAACCACAACTAACAACAATGAGACCTATAAGATTCCCTTTGGGCGGAGAAATAACGTAATTTAAGTGTAGCTTGAGGTAGTTCCAAATCTGGTGACAATAAGGTACCAGAGCAGCAAGCTCCATGCCAGGAGCTTCTGCTCACCAAAGGAGACTAATTATGTCAAGTCAACAGAGAAAGCAAAAGGTCATGGCCAAAGGCTAGAAACTTACATTTTGAATCTTACTGAAAACCTTTCAGATTGGAAACATGAAGTCAGAGGGTACAAGCAAGTACGCTGAACTTCCTGGTTAATATTTGGTTAATGGGACATTTCCAAAACAGCATCAGGTGAGCTGCAGACCAGATTTCTTCAGTTCCTCAGAAGCAACCAAGCTCGAGGCTCATCTCTGCTATGCAACTACCAGGGCCTCTGGAAAAGCTATATGAATTTAGGATTGGATTTCTTCAGCTCAATATTGGGCTCCTAAACTATAACCTATGTGCAGCTGAGACAGCAAAGCCCTGAGCAGCTCTCGTAGCCACATCCGTTCAAGCCACAGCCAGGCACCAGCTATGCCGGAGAGGCCACGCTAAGTGGATCTCACTTGAAGCCACTTTATTCAGAGCATAATCTCAGAAAAGAAAATGTGGTTTCTCTTTTATTTAGCAACCTAAAAACATCTTTCTTTAAAAAAATTCACATTTTTTTATGCATCACAGGCAGATTTTGAGCACCCATCTTGGGAGCAAGAGGTCTACCAAGGAGCAGGCACATGTGGTGGAGGGTGATGCTCTTGTGTGTCAGGAATGGCTCCCTGCCCTGCAGTCCCCTGCACAAGCTGGCTGACACCAGACCAATTTCATGGAAACAGAACCCATTTTGCCATTTCTTTCCTTGTTTTCAGACCTCCCTCCTACCATGAATCAGTAGATTAATAGTAGAAGCTTCCCACCTTCTGGTAGCAGTGAGGGTGCAGTTCTCAATACAAACAAGTATTTGCTGTTAACTGCAGGGAGTAATTCACAGGAAGAAATTTTTTTCACAGACTGGAATTTTTAACTTTTTATGATTAGTGCATAGTATTTTATAAATCACATAAATGCGACTGTGATGGCTATGATATAAAGATTAAGTCCATAAAAGTATTTATCCTCCTTAAATAACTGCCTACTATAAATATTATTGACTGTTATCTCCATTTACAACCAAGAATGGATTTCAACATACAACAATATAAAATCATCTTGTAAATTTTCCATTAAACTAAACCATCCTGGGAGAGACAGCAGGTTCTCTGAAAAAAACAATCCATCATCTGCATCAGATGATATTATTTCTATTTCCACTCATGACACACCTAATGCTATTACTGCTTACTACCATCAGCTGGAATGATACCACTGCAACAATAAACAAAAGGCTGAAGAGACATGTCTTTGATGCCCCATTAACAGAAATATCTTCATTTATAGTTTGTTTTGTGGACATCATTGTTTTTAAACCGTAAGTATATCCTTATCTTTAAAAACAATTTAAACTTGGAGGGTACAATCCTGTCAATAAATACATAGTGCATTATATAATTAACAAGACTCAAAATGCAATAGTTGTTGCTGATCTATTATCAAAGTGGAGATTCTCTGTGCAGACTTCATGAAGCTTCTGAGAAGTTTGAAAACAAACAAATACATCTGAGTAAAAAAATTTTTCTGCATTGCAGCAGGTGAAAAATTTTGTTCAGTGTGCCGACTTTAAGATGGCTTCATCCACTATCAGAGAATACCAGTGGCAATATTCATAAGAAGCAAGGAGAAATAATTTCATTGCTCTGTGACTTAAGCACACATCCATCCCTGAGGTCTTCTGCTGAATTAAATAGGCACTGCATATTTTTAAAGATCTTATGAATTCAATTAAACCGTAGTGAAGATGGCCTCAGAGGAAAGAAAAATCTCTGCATAATTATTAACACAGACATAGGTGTGTACCCTGCCTTCTGTGTGACAGTGACAAAAATGGCCTCCTTATTAAGAATGGCGATTTTGGTACATAGAAACAGCTGAGGAACTTGTGACCTCTCAAGCCTCCAGTGTGATGCATGTTCTGAACACTGCCTCCAGTCCTGTCAGTCTTGAATGCTGAGCTTATACATGATTGACTCCTAAATGGTGTAAGACTGTGCTCAGTGTCATGGCTACAAGAAGGCTTCCTAATTTTAAAGCCTTTTTTGTTACATGTTAACAAAAATGCAGGAATTCTCGGTAGGGAGCCTCCCCACAGACACACATCAGATGCGGCTGGCAAAAGTAAAAAACACAACGAAAGAAAAGCAATAAAGGACCAGACTTACCAAAAATTACTGCAGTATTTTTCCTCCCTTTGGAAAGTGTTTTATTTGTCTTCACCTCTCAGAAAGGCACCTACATTTCTTTAGCTTGTGGAAAAAAAAAAGCCACTATACAACCCAACACCATTTAAAGCCAGAGCTGTTAAAAGCTCTTTGAGGGTTTGAAGAGTGAAAGAGTCTATATGGTGTTCGCAGCATTTTACATAAAACACAGTACTTTCATGTTCTCCATGCCCCAGCTCCTTAAAAATTAAGATACTTTCCCATGTTCTGTTCTTCCATAGAAGACTTAAAATTACTTGCCTGTAATTACACACAAAGATACACACAAAGACTACAAATACACTGAACTTCCTTAGGTATGGTGCTGTCCAGGACTAACAGATCCAGCTGGCTAAGAGCAATTTAAAAGTCTAACAAATTGCAAGGTAAGATTTCTAAAAGTAATACAAAACAGAAACAGAAAATTATCTGGGACCTTGAAACCAGCCACCACTCAGGACTAGATTAAGTTAAAGTCAAACTGTATCACAAATTCAAATCATTTAGGTACAAAAAAGAAAAAAAAAAAAGCAGCAGACGAAAGGCACAGAACCTTCGGCATAGATGAGTTCCAGAGAGACACCACAAGGACATGAGGATTGTAAAAACTCACTTGCACTTCCAGTGAACTCCACTCCTTGTATAGGCAGATGCATTAGTCCTTAAGAGGGAAACCATTAAAAAGTAGGGCAGCAGTTTCATCTGAGGAAATCAAGCTAGAACAATCCTTTTGGGGATGTTTTCATTAAAAGGGGCTGCCCTTTTTATAGTTCAAGGCAAGATACACACTTCTTTTAAAAGTTTATCTTACTAATTCTGAATACTCTAGCTTTGTCAGTGGTAAGTAATTAAGACATTAAAATGCAACAAATTGTCCCTATGAGTTAAGAAAATATTTTCTTTAAGATCCATAAGGTCAAGCTCTGCTTCCAGCAAAAAAAGTAACTTCTGTCTGTCTTTTGAAGCAGAAATGTTCCCTTTCTGATGCTCCTAGGCTTTGAAAGATGAAGCCCCCTGACAGACATATATTTCAAGACTAGAGATTACATCATAGAGCCACCATCAGAAATCATCTACCAAATGAAGTAGTGAACTGAAAATTACTAATGGAAAGTGGCAATTTGGCCAGTTTTCTGTACTGCCCGAATCATGCTCACAAAATCGAGGGGCTGGCTAAAAAACGCCTTCCTTCAGATCTAAGATAAGGATTGTTTCTAATATTCTGCACAAAGCTGTTACATAAACCCACTGATAGAGATGTCTTCTTGCATCCCAGAGCCAACCCACTCACCTATTCCAGAAATCCAGGCAGGTAAAGCCTCAACTAGGAGAGCACTGGTCAGGATTATGCACTAACATCTTGTATATGTGTACCCCTGTGCCACACCTGCAGTGAGCTGGATCCAAGGGAGCTGTCACACCCCAGCTCAGGGATCACTGGGAAGCAGAAAGGACACATGGCCAGGTGGAGGGACACCCTCTGTTCTGCTGCTCTGTACTGCTGCTGGAGCAGGGGAATCACCCAGCACCAGGCTGCACAGCCTGCTGGCATGCAGGTGCTCGGGGAGAGACCAAGATTTCCCATCCCCATTTCCCCAGGCTGCTTCTGATTAAATGTGGAAAAACTGGATAAAATACAGGCATTGCCCTGGGAGCTGGAATCAGCACCAGGTGCCTGCACCTCTTGCATCTGACATCACTGGTTTTTTGCACAAATCCAGCTTAAAATGCTGTACTAGCATCAACATTTGAGTAGTAATTAGATAATGCAAAAAATCTAAACTCAGGTTGGGATAATTCATTTCTGCACCACCAGAAGCAGTTTCCTTCATTTTAATTTGGGAAAATTATTTTATTCTGGGCAAGTTATCTAACCAGCAGGGCTAGAATTATGGTTAACTCTAACAACATATGATTGCTTTAGTATAGGAATGTGTTCACCCTCCATGTCAAACCATTAGTAGGTTGAACCTGGTTATGGGTTTGACATTTGTTTTTCAAGCTTCCCTAAGCCACAGTCAAAATACCCTTCCCTAAGGACAGCTGTAAAGGGATATCACACTGAGATTTCATATCAACAGCAAAAAAAATGCTCAGGTAGATGTCAATCTTCAGTGACAAGCAATTGAAAAGGTAATGCAAGATGACACAACTAATTAATATCAAAGACTAAATACATAAAACATTGCTTGCAGACCAGATTGCAGCAGAGCCACCACCAAGGGATTTCAATCACAGGCTTCCTGCACATCTCCAACCCCATATCCCCAGGTGGTAGAAGATAACCCCCAAACCAGTATTAAGGGTTTAACTTCCAAGCAGGATCAATACTAAACCCATAACATTCACAAGTTCCAGCATCTGATTAAATTATTTCCCCTGAACCATGCAGATCCCTTTTCCTCCATGCATCTTACAGGGGCCTTCAGCTCCCAGTTAGGCAGGATGGGGAGGCCCCAGGTCAGGGCCAATAGGAGGGAGGGCTGCAGAATCTACACCTACCACTCAATTTACATCTGCTCAGCTCATGGCACAGGTATTTCTAAAGGGTAAATTAATCCAAGTGTTGTTCACTTTGTGAGTCAAAACTTGAAATAAATATTGGTATTGCTTTTACTACCTTTGATCACTTGTTTTGGAAATAGCATCACTTTTGATTTCTGAGCTGAAAGCTTACAACTGTTTCTAATATTCCATTTGATGTAAATGATTCAACAGAAACAGAGTCAAAAATACTCTTTTCAGTTTAAAGATTGCTTCAAAATGTTTAGTATAGTTGAAGTACTTACAGCACCTTTAAATTCCAGTTAATAAGTAACTAAAAAAATACATTATCAAAATTCTTTTCTTCTCTCAGTGTGAATGAGTTCTCTGGTGTCTATACTGGGAAATGATGATTATTAATATCATTTTCAAACATAATTATTGTTTTTAGACACACCCAGCTCCTAATTCTATCACCAAACTCATCAATAAAAAGTAAGTACTTTTAAAAAGTAAGTTCAAGTACAGAATTAAATGGAAAGTTTTAATAGCTTATCCATATGTATACTTGATATTCTTGGCTGCAGAAAGGGATAGCATCATAATATTAAATTAAAACAGGTATAAATCTAGCTGTAAAAGCCATATAAACAAGTTCATCTATGTCAAGAATTCCTATGAGCCTCGCTTTTACTCAAAAACTGTATTTTCTATACAGACTATTTGTTTTTAAAATAATAGGGTTAAGCTGTTAGTCATTCTAACTATTCATATAGAAATAGTAGTTGGAATACTTGTTGTAAACCTTTCAGGGTGACAAATGAAAGATAATAAACCCTTGATCAATATAATTTTTATTTATTCATTCAGGAACAGAGGATATCATAGGCAACAACGCCGCCTAGGAGAACAAGGATTTCACATAAACTGTTTTGGCAGAAACACGCATTTAAATAATCATCCAAATTACCACCTCACTGTCTCTATCTTTAAAAAAAAAAAATCAAAACTAAACAAACAAAAAAATGGAGAAAAAGAAACATAAGATCTGAACAAACCAACAGCCCGGAATTTTTTTTTATTTAATGTCTATGCCAGCCACATCTGTCCCTGAATTTAGAAGTCATAATACTTAGCAGTGACAATGGCACCTTTCATTTGCAAACACATTATAAACATGAACTGACTGCAATTATACCACAATACCTCACCACAGCTAATCAACACGACTGCCTGGTCTGCCCTCAGCCTGGGGAAGTGCTGATTTAAGTTTGTGCCGCCAGCCCCCTGTATGACAGTGTCTAAACCCTGCAAAGTACTACCCACAGAAGTGAATTTAGCATAAACTGACTGACCAAACTACAGCACATCATCAAGCAGGTTTTTCCACTCAGTGCTAATATTTTCTTTTACATTCCAAGAAGAACTGACCAGACCAGGACACAATTTAATGTAAACCATTTGGAGTGAAAGGTGTTATCTTGCCTAGCGAAATCTCCCCCTCACAGTCCAGCTCACAGGCAGAGTCAGTGGCAACCTCATGGTCAGGGGAGATCTGGGACATCCTATCAAAAGGGTCCTCGCGATTTTCCTCACAGTCAACCACATTTGGGATCATGTTAACATAAGCAGTCACTATCTCCTTATGGTAAAGAGTGTCCTGGTTGTAAGAGATAAGCTCATTGCTTATATTAACAGTCTCCACTGCAGTACCAGAGCAAAACTGACCACATCCCAGGAGGTTGGAGAAAACCTTTCTAAAGTCAGCATTGAAGGCATAGATGATGGGGTTAAGAGAAGAGTTAGCCCAACCAAACCAGACAAAGATATTAAAGGTGGTCTCACTGACGCAGGGCAGGCCAGCATGGGGGTCACTGGGTGGGCTCTCGCAGAAGGGAACCATGCAGTTCAGGATGAAGAATGGCAACCAGCAACAGACAAAGACACCCATGATGACAGAGAGCGTCTTTAACACCTTGGTTTCTTTCCTGATGGAGGACTTGAGGCTTGTGTGATGGTGGCAGTCAATGTGGCTGCTCCGGCAGCTCTGTGCATGCTCGGCTGCCCTCTCCAAGGAAGAGATACGACGAATCTGCACCTGGGCAATGCGGTAGATTCGAGTGTAGGTAACTATCATGATAGCCACCGGGATATAAAAACTGATCAAGGAGGAGGAAATAGCATAAGTCCTGTTGAGGCTGGAGTCACAGCTCTCCGATGGTCCAGTGAGGGTATCATTGTTGCCAGAGGTTCCATCAGAGGGTCTCACTGCCGCTAATGCCACCCATGTCGTACTCATATCTTCTGTCCAGGTGGTGACAGCACCTGCTGCTGCCCAGGCATTGCCAAATCCATCTCCAATATCATCAGCAGCAACAACATCCCCACCTTTGTGCCAGTTGAGCTGGACAGGGATGAAGGAGATGAGCACAGACAGCGCCCATGCCACGCTGATCATCACCAGAGCCAATCGCTGGGTCATCTTCCTCTCATAGCGGAAAGGGCTGGAGATAGCCCAGTACCTGTCCACACTGATCACACACAGGTTGAGGATGGAGGCCGTGGAGCACATGATATCAAAGGCCACCCAGACGTTGCAGAAAGCCCCAAAGGGCCAGTACCCAGCTACCTCTGCCACCGCCTTCCAGGGCATGACCAGCAGGGCCACCAGTAGGTCCGAGACAGCCAGGGACACGATGAAGATGTTGGTAACCTTGCTCCGCAGGTGCCGGTAGCGGACGATGGCCGCGCACACGAGCACGTTCCCGAAGAGAGTCCAGAGGATGAGCAGCGCCAGCAGGCTGCCCGCCGCCACCTGCGCTGCGCCGGGGACGCCCGC
>VXBC01009453.1:113552-200338 GCA_013399945.1 Ploceus nigricollis
CCCGCCTGTGCCGCCCGCCCGTTCCCCGCTGCCCGGGCCGGCCCGCCCGCCCCCGCCGCCCTGTGAGCATGCTCCGCCGCAGGGACCGTCCGGGCCGGTGGGCTCCGCGGCTGGCAGGGGACGGGATGGGACAGAAAGGCGCAGCGGGGCCAGCAGCCCTCCCCGCTCCTTCCCTCCCTCCGAAACCGAGTCACCCTCGCAATTCTTCGGTGCCGTCACCGGCTCTGTGCGGCGGCTTTGCGCAGCGCAAGAGAAGAGCGCGGTCCCACCGCGGGGAGCGGGGAAATGACCCCCAGCATCCCCGGGGCAAGAGGGGCTGTCCAGGACGGGCACGGACACAGCTCGGCCGGCCTCTCGCTGGGAGCGAACGGGGCTGAAAGGTGCGGTGTGGGCAGCGGGACGGGCTGGGTGTCTTCCGCAGGGATGGGGAATAGAGTGTGCCTCCGTACTTGTTCCAGTGGCTTCTACTGGACGGCTGAGATGTATTACAGGCAGAAAGCCCGGCAAGCGAAAATCCGATTCTTTCTCTTTCCAGCTTTATGGGGTGAATCACTCCTCTCGGTAGGGCTCCAGCACAACTAGAAACAGACTATGACCGTGAGCATCATAGGTGTTAATGCTCTTGGACTCACCGTGTGCTAATGTCATGCTTGAGTTTCTTCAGAGAACATGTCTTAGTTATTTTTATTGAAAATACAATTTATTTAGTTCCTCTAAAACTTAATTTCTTTTCAAAACCGTTGCCAGAGATCAAACGCATTCTTGACTCAGCAGCCTGAGTTTTGGCATTGAAAGGGCTGAAGAATTGACACTCTCCAGGGGCCTTCCAGCTGCTTCTCCAGGCAGATCGGGAAGGACAAGAATCACTATACCTTGCAGGATCTGCAGTGACATGAAGGAAGATTAAGTGCTAGAGTTACTAAATACAGAGGGAAAAGAAAAAAAAAAAATCTAATTCTGAAACCTTTTAGGTAATTTTGTAAAATTGTCACAAGAAAACTGAAGGTTCACTTTAGCTCTCGCTTAAGAAATTGGCGCTACTTTTCCACATTTAAGCAGAGTTATATTTAATATTGGAGGAAGAATTTAGCTTTTGTCACCACTGAATTCTAAACAGTGTGACTAAAGCTCTGATGCTGAGGCAATGTGTTGCTTGCACAAACTCTGCTTTCCTAAGCAATGCCTCCTACAATTTCTCTAAACGAAGAAGCAGATTGCACAAGTATTTGTGCACATGCCTGTTGAAGCTGCTAGTCATGGGGATATTTTGTAATGTAGTTAATGGGGATTTTTTATGCCAAAAAAGCAATGATCCAGTTTGCTTGTTTAGCTTATATTCATTGCTTCAGCAATGTAGAGGTGTATGCATTTGCTTGCAATGTGGTGTCTGTATGTATGTGTGTGTTTACATGTGTGCTGCCAGTACACACGAGCTATTTAAATAAACACACATGTAGGTATCTGTCTTAATAGCAAAAGTAGCCCAATAAAACATAGCCTGCTCACAACTCAGCAGCCCCTTGCCCACTCTGGTAGCTTGGTACAAATTAGAGGTGCAGGTGTGTGTTATCTCCTGCCAGCTCTGCCAGGTGTGCTGGAGTCAGGCACAAAGGAGGTGCAAGCAGATGGGAAAGATGCCTTAACTCATTGAAACAAAAATTATAAGAGCACACTTGTCAGATGTCTAAAGAATGTCTAAAGTTTTGCTATGCTTTGTTCTTTACTGTCTGCAATAGGTGAGCCCAAAGTGGAGGACCTTCCAAAGTATCCCATTTATTGGCCAAGAGTTGTATTTGGCTGTCTGAATCCTGTAACTCAGAATTTAGAGGATGTAATATCGTCTCCCACCTATTTAATCTTTAGCAACCATTCTTGGTTTCCAGCTGATGTGAACTGATGTTGTTCACCAAAGCTCCCTGTGGATAAAGATCCAGCTTTGAGCTGGGGGAAGATTTGTCACCCAAAGGTGCAGCTGTCAATGGGTGCATCAGTGGTAGGGTCTCCAATGCTGATCCAACATGCATGCATGTTCAAAACTTTCTTTCAAGGCAAAGGAATGCATTAGGAGATGAGGAATATTTTCGATGGTAGTAGAAAAAAAATACTGGTTTGTGATGGGGTGGCATGTGAGACTAAAACCCCCATGCTGACAGACTGAGTTGGGAAGAAGTGGAGCAGGAAGGAGCAACAGGACAACTGCTTTGTGCTTTTACTGGATCATTCACGATGGCATCAGGTCAGAGAAACAATTATTTAATGGGGACATTTATGGTGTGTTATAACATTCCATCCACTGCCATCAAAATTTTTTGAGCCTGAGATAAAAACCTTTCACATTTATAGGTTATTAGCATCCTTTTTTAACTTTCTGTAGGCAGTTTGCATATGAATCTCATTTTAAGAATAGTCCATTAAACCCACAGCTGTCACTTGCTGAGAGATTTGGGGTGGGGTTTTTTTTCCATCCTGAAATCATCTTTGTAATGTCTTTTGTGCTTTTCCTTCAGAGCTTTGCCTCATTTTTCTTTTTTTTATTCACCTGTTAAAATTGCAGTTCTCTCTCACAGCTGGCAGATTGGAAGTAATGGAATTTAACTGCTATTGCAATGGTTCTGAGAAAAAAAAATCTTTTCAGTTCCTGATTTTAGAAATGTATGTTTTAGTAGCTCTTTCCCTTCATTGCCACATTTTCTATTCCCACTTCAAAATACAAACACCCATTGTTCTGCCTAATAATATTTATTTAAAAATAATCAACGTGCACAAATTCACACATTCTCTCATCTGAGAGATATTTGGTGTAAAGAGATAGGAAAATAATTAATGCTGAAAGGAAATTAAAATACAGAGACACAGGTGTACCGCTGAGGTTTAGGCTGTAAAAGCATCTCATCAAAAACCTCCCATTACAGTTAGGCTCTAAAACAGAGAAGAAGAGGTAGTGGGAGAGGCTTAAGTGTAGAAGGATGCTCAAGTGGAGCTGTATTTAAGCATGAACCCATGCTTAAGGTCAGTCAGTTTTACTCACTGACACTGGCAGTCTTTATTGCACAGGTGCAGGTGGATATATAGCCGTGTGAGAGTACTGAGGAAGGAGAGAGATAACAGGTAGCACCACTTTATGGAGTACAGAAAAATCCATGCAGACTGGGTTGGGTTCTGCTGTTCATATTTCAAATTAAAATAAATATGAACAATTGGGAAATGGTCAGAAATGCATTGTAGGATTTATGTCTGGGAAATTTCCTCAGCTGAGCAGAGGGCAACAGGAGGGTTAGAACCAGCTGGTGATATCTGACAAGGGGAAAAGTTTTCTATAACAGATGACTTTTAATATTTTAGGTAAAGTTAGAAAAACTTCAGAAGCTAAAAGCTGAATCTATGAGAAATCAGGGTAGAGGTGGGGTACACATTTTTAACAGTAAGGATGATTAATGACTGAAGCAATTGGTTTTGGATTGCAATAGATTTGCCATCATTTGCAATCTGAAAGCCAAGGCTGAATCCATTTCTCAGACGCTGTGCCTCAGCTCATCCCTCAGCTCTGTCTTGATTCTGAGGGTCCCAAACAGTACTCTGTAGTCCATGTTGTGGGAAAAGTAATTTTGGATGGCTACAGTTATCCCCGCTGGCCTTAAATCCTATTTCGGTTTGTGTTTACGTGATTAGCAATATGCAACAGGATCTGTAATGAGTGTGATATGGTTCCTACATCAGCCATTGATCACTCGGGGAAATCATGAAATAACTGATGTTAACAGAAAACATTTCCATAGATTTTTTTTTTTTTTTTTTTAATTCGTACCAAGCTTGACTTCATTTAAACCAATGGTAAGAGATAAAAGATGGATGCTAGCCAAGGCCAAGATCAAAGGGAACAGCATTTTTGTAAATATGATTCCTACTGTATTGTCTTAGTTCATTTTGGGCCTTTTGTCTTATAAAATATAATCTTTTATTTTTAGATATTTATAATCATGTATTAAAAATAGTATAATTTTTTTCTCATAAAGCAAGAGTTCACATGATTAAAAACTACTAAAGATCAGTCACATTTGAAACAAGATAAATAAAAAGAGGAAAACCCCCATTTTTTACAATTTGGGAATTTTATTCGTATTCTCTGCGTGCGCAACGGAAGAACTGTCCTGAGAAAATAATCAAGATGAAAAAGGTTGTGGGAATCCAGAGCATCCCTCTGGCTGCCCTGGAAGGTCTGGGACCCTGGCAGGGGGTCNGGCTGAAAGACAGAGACTTTCTTAACCTCGGAATCATCTAAATATCACAGATTCCGACAAAAGGTGATTTTAATTTTCTAATGCTGAACACTGCAAGATTTTTATTTTGTCTTTTGCCAACTATACTATCAAACTGCAAATAAAAATCAGATGGTCTTAGTTCCCCAAGAAGCTGCTGTAATTTTGTATCTGGCTTCAATAGTGTAACAATTTGCCCTGTGGAGTAATTTGAAAACAAATTTCTTTTCAGTGTTCTGATTTCTCTGTTTTCCTAACCTACTGTACATTCGGAGGATCTATGAATTTTATATTGAATATGTAAAGTACAGGTTTTTTAGTTAAATAATTTTTATTGAAACTTTTACCAACAATATCATTTATCTTGGGATTTTACCCTGTCCATTAACATAGTATGAGATTATGTTTCATAAAATGAGTAGGAAAACCAAATCCTTCATGGAATCAAACAGTAATTTCAGTAATGAAATCAGACACTATTGTGAAGACTGCTAAGTCTGATAAAAAAGACAGGGCTCAGAAAACAGAAGTCAGCAGCTGAGTGTCTGCCTCTCAAGGAGCACAGATGATGTCTCATAGGGTCAGACAGTGACTCATCCTTGGGCTCCCCTCCTCCCAGAAGGCAGCTGCTGCATGGAAGGGAATGGGGTTGGGAAGCAGGACACCCAAATCTCATCTGTTTCACTGGCTCTGTGGGACAGCTGTATCCTTGCAGAAGAGCCTGTTGCAAATGCTACACAGAAAACTGCAGAGCAAGGTAATGTTACAAGTGTGTCAACAGTTAGAGCTGATAGGGTTTTTAATCTGTACTTTCTAGAGTTGTGTAAGACCAGCATTAGATTTTGTAGTTCGGAATTTATTTGGGGAAAGAATTCCAGCTTCAAATTTTTAAACATTACTGGTAAGGATGAGCAACTTTGTTACTTTGAGATAAACAGCAATAAACTACAACTTTTACTTATTTCTGCCTTTCCCCCCCCAAGCAGTACTTGAAATAACATGCTCATTTAGAATCCTTCTGGTTTCTTCTCAAACACACATAATGAGGATCAAAGGAGTTTCAAGTGCAGAGAGTGTCAAGCATCCATGTAATGCCTTTAGGACCTCCCTGTTCTTCTGGCTGATGCACTGCAAATCAAAGGAGGGAACATACAGGTTGAAAAGCATATGCTCAAATAAGTCAAGGCAAACACCCCAAATTCAGCACAAGGTCAATGTATTGCTGCAGTGAAACAAAGTTTGCAAGTGCAGGCACAGCCAGCTCTTCTTGATATAGTGAAGTTTGGGTTCTTGACTCTTATTGGATTGGAAAGGTTTTCCAAGATGGAGAACAAAGAAAATAAAATTAAAAGTTTAGAGAGAAGAAAGACATTCTGATGCTTGGAAAGGACTTAAGGACACTTTCAAAAGTCTGTTTGGCTAGTGATACAGCTTTTAAATTTATTTCTTGGCAATTAAACTATTAGATTCAAGCAGGCAGTGAGGGAAAACCCTACCTGGGGAGCACTGCAGGCATGCCTCTCGTGCCTGGGAGAGGAGCAGCAGGAGGGACAAGGAAGGGGGTTCATGTAACCAGCTACCATTAAGATGTTGTTACAAAGCTATTGCTTACTGCATCGTTGCTGTTGGTTGCTGCCTTCCTACAAAAGTCATTGCCTGCTAGAAGTGAAATTACTAAATTCAGAAAATTATGGACTCAAGTTGGAACCAGACACAAAGCATGGACTTAGCCTTAGGTATATTAATTGTATCTGTTCATTCTTAAGAGCATTCTAATCTTCAGTTAAGCCTGGTAAATATTTGATAGCACAATAAATTAGTATAAAGAAGTTATGGTATCGTTTAAAATCCTAGCCAGCCACTCACTCCCTCCCCCAGAGTGGGATGAAGGAGAGAATCAGAACAGTAAAGGTAAGAAAATCTGTGGGTTGAGAAAAAGACAATTTAACAGGTAATGCAAAAGGCATGTGAGCAAGCAAAGTGAAACCAGGAATTAATTCACCACTTCCCACGGGCAGGCAGGTGTTCAGCCATTCCCAGGAAAGTAGGGATCCATCACATAACAGAGACTTGGGAAGACAAATGCCATCACTCAAAATGTGTGTCCCCTCCCCAGCTGCTTCCTTCTTCTTCCCTCAGATTTATGCTCAGCATGAAGCCATAGGGTGTGGGATATGGTGTGGGATATCCCTGGGTCAGCTGGGGTCAGCTGTCCTGGCTGTGTCCCCTCCCAGCTCCTTGTGCACCCCCGGCCTCCTCACTGCTGGGGTGGGATGATGGACAGAAAAGGCCTTGGCTCTGTGGAAGTGCTGCTCAGCAATAGCTAAAATACCCCTGAGCTACCAGCACTGTTTCCAGCACAAATCCCAAACACAGCCCCACACTAGCTGCTCTGAAGAAAATTAACTCTATCCCAGCCAAAATTAGCACATGTGGAGCTGTTCCTCACTCTAATTAAAATGCTGATGTAGTTCACCAGAATTAATGATTCTATGTGTGGTTTTCACAATATGGCTTTTAATTCCAGGTGTATTGCAGTGACATTCAAGCAAAGATTTATTGGAAACTAAACATAAAACACCCACTGCTTTGTTACAAATGAAGTAGAGAGATAGCAGCTGGTTTTCCTGCAACCTCTGTTCTTTCAAAACTTTCCACCTACTGCATCCATCTTTATTTGTACTTAGGCATAAATAGTGGTCCTTTTGCTTCTGGCAAGAAAATGAAAAATGTGTTGGTAAAGATTTTACCAAAGATCATATTTTAAAGATGAAATTCGGTTCTCTTTTTGGTGAAGAACAGTAGCAGAGGAAGGCAGGACGCATGCCATATAGAACTAAAGGTCTTAATTTAAATGTCAGCCAAATTAACATTATGGGAATAACACACCTCCTAATTTAAAGAAAGAAACAACAACAACAAAACCCAACAAATAATAAATATTCTAACCATTGACTACTGACATTAAAGTATCATCAACTTCAAGATGAAATTGATCCTTTAGAAGCTAATAGAGCCAAACCTTTTTTTTTAAAGTTCTCCTTAACAACTGCAGCTGCTTCAATTCTGTTTAAATCCAGATCTCATTTTATTCATGCATGCATAGAATGAGGCCAAATGCTTGGGGACAAGGGTTCCCAAGGAATAAGTGGTCCAATGAGCCATCTGTACACACATCGTGTCTAATCATGGTGAGGTGGGGAAAATAAAAATCATTAGATTATTAAAATCTTGAAGTTTGGGAATCTTTTTTATCCCATGGATTTTTGGTGAAGATGAATGAATTATTTAAGCTAGTGATAAGAAACACGCGCTTACATTACTTGGGGAATTTCCCTCTCTGCTGTTCTCTGGAGCCATTTATTTCTCTGCACTTATATAGTCCACTCAAAGTCTATGGAACACAAGTGGACAATACAACACACTAATATTTCCAAAATTATCAAAATGGTCATTATTTTTTGCATTATTAAAATAGAAAATTCAAAGTATTGAGAAATACTAGTAAAAGGAATTAACTTCTTTTAGAAGGCCTCAACCATGAGTCTTCCATTTTCTTCTATCTCAGTGTCATTGACACCAAAAACCACTTGGAAAATCTGTGGTCATGCAAGTTTGACTCTTCTGGTAAATTGAGGATTGTAGTGCTCTTTTTGCACCTTAGCAGCCTTTAATTCTGTACACATATGAGTTTAAATGTAACCAAAGTATGCATTATTAAATAGATAAAATTATTTAATGAAGAAAGGGAAGGAGTGGAAGAGCCTAATAGAAGGATGAACATCAGAAAGTAACTTTCTGGTTAAGATTATGCAGCAAAAATTCACAATCCTTTGCATATCAAGCACATTTCACTAAAGAAATTCCCTTTTAAAAAGGTCTCTTTTAAAGTAATATTAAATTGGAGCACCCCAGGAGAATATCAATGAGCAGCTGTTAGACCTCTCTCCTGGGTAAGCAGGCTCTCGTGCCTCCTGTCACATGCTTGAGCAGATAGGTAGGCAGAAATAGGGTAGTTTTGTGCTATTTATTATATTTTCAAACCTGTGATAAATCAGTATTGTCGATATATACTAGAGGGAAAAAATAAGAAAACAGTTGTTTGAGAAGCACAGGTTTAGCATTGAGCAGAGAGCTAGAGGTCACACTATATTAACTATGTTAATCTAAGTATTTTTCCTTGTCCAAAAATCTATGTTTCTTAAAAATGTATGCTCCTATTTTTCCTGGTTCAAAAATCAGTATTTTTTAAAAATGTATATTCTCAAATATTCGGAACTTCATGACTCACTATTGCTTCAAGAGTAGTTAAGTTTAAGAGCTGCTTCCATAAAATAGTCTATATTTGGATTAAACAATATTTTTAGAGAAAATTCCTGTTGTGAAAACCTCTTAAGCATGTCAGGTCAAAATCAAGTCTCTGGTCCTGAAACAGAACCATTTCAGTCAGCGGGATTTCATCAGTGCAGCATGGAATAGAATTTGCCCATTAGCATGTTTAAAGCATTTGCTCACTGCCAGAGTGCTACCTTAATTCACTTTTCTGAATAAACTTCAATTTCAGCACTCAAAAGCAATTTAATATTGTGGGCAAATGAAATTATTTCAATCATAATGTGAAGAAGCAGAAAGAGCTAAGTAGTTGCAAATGAAATTTAACTAAATAAGGATGTTGTTTATTTTTGAAACTTCCAAATGTGTGCTACATATTTGTAATAGAGCATATGGCCCCTTCTTGGCCTTAGGGATTTAGAGCTAGCTCTGCTTTGGCTGAACACAACTGCTGGAAATCAGTTAAAGAACACCAGTTCTAGCTAAAGAGTTACATGGGACCCATCCCACAGGAGCAGAGGAAGAAGAAACAGGCTTCCTCTAGCCATCCTTATGAGCACTTGAAGGTTGAAATTGAATTTTTTCCCCTACCTAGTGAAAGTATCTCTTCTAAAAACCACTGAAAATCAAACAACTGAAATTGCTTTGCAGGAAGCTCATGCTCAGTCTCCTGACGCTTCATCTAATTCAGACTTCACCTGAGACTTCAGATGGATACTTCTTTACCTGATCTGGGCTCTGCAACAGGTAAAGAAGGTAGTAAAAATTCCTAAGCAGGTTATGGCTATGTGTACCACAAAATAGAACTGAAGATTAATTATGATGTGAAGCAATTGCTGAAACAACCTAAAGGAATCAGATAATTTATGGAATGGTCTGTGTTTGCCATCTAGTGGTACAAAGGCAAAATTTTTTTTCTGCTGCATGAGGGCAGACACAACTGCTGAAATCTCCTATCTCAGAAGCAAACCTCTCCCACACAGAAATGTTCCTGCTCTCGGGATGATGGTGGTGATAAGTGTACAACTGTCCTTTCAGGAACCAGGTGCAGAAATTTTTCAGCCCTTGACCCACCAGACTTATGACTAGATCATCAACAAATAAGCAAGGGTTATCCAGTAATTAATTGATCTGCAGCTCCAGTGTCCTGGTTACTGCTCCAGTCTTTTGATCTTGCAGGTGCAGATTCGAAGAATATTCAGGCACCCAGCTTTTCACTGTGAAAATTTTCTGTGAGAATTCAAGCAGCTAACAGGGTTTTGAGAATATATTCTAACATCTTGTAAACCACACTTATAAAACTCTCAGCCAAAGGCCCTCCGGATTTCTAGAGGCTTCAGCTTTGCTTTACAGCACCTCTGTATGAAAACATATGATTATTTTCCAACCAGAAGACTGATCTACAATGAAATTAGCAGCTCATAAAAAAATTGTTCAGGGAATACATACCATTCTGGCACTGGAACACATATACTATAATATACACATATGAACTATAAGACTAGTTATTTCAAGAATATTTGAATAAAGAATTAAGTAAAAGGATTAATTTTATTTCTCAGTTATGTCATAGAGTAAATACAAGAAAATTAATAGAAATATATTTTATTAGAAAAAATTATATACAGCATTATATCTAATCATTCATGTTTCTCACCTGGATTTCTTGCTATCTATATCTGTCCACAAAACAATAACTATATATTGATTTTCATCAGTAATAATGAACTTTAAACTAATTCCCATGCCCAAATTATATAGCAAATATTTTTAGGTTTTACTATTAAAAAAAACAAAGCTAAGAATTAAGACTTGGAGTTTTCCTATTATCTCTGTGATTCAGAAGAAGAAGCTCTTCCTGGGATTTTCTGTTCTAAGTCATACAGAAATTTTGTAAATCCCTTTCGCAAGTCACAATGAATGAAAACAAAGGCATACAAATTGTAGAGAAAACAAATCCCAGTTGACTAAAACAAAGATTAATGACATTGAATTAACTTTACTATGTAGTGTTAATCATATTAACACTAATATGATTCTGAAAAGTGTATTTATACAATAACACCACATATATAACAAAACATTTGGAAAGAAAAAAAAAATTACATGCTATTAGCTATGGTCCCTTCTTTAAAAAAAATATTGAATCTTCTATTTATTGAGCAGCTGCTGCATTCACTCATTCATTCATCCACTCCCTCAACTGTTATTTATGTAATTAATTATTCAAGCAATTGTTCACTGAAGGACCGTATATGATCTATGTTTTACAATTGACCTCAAAGAGCGAGGCAGCTGAATGCATCCGATAGAAAATAGAAAAAGGCATCGCAAGGTTCACAACAATTATCCAGGGTTCAAAGCCAAAAACTATTTCTTCCAGTCCATTGTCATACTCCGGGCGGCACCCGAACGCCGGTGGTATCCACAGCTGCAGGGAAAGAACGCGAGGCCAATATTAATCACCAGCCACACAAGTCAATAGCCCTTAATGACTGTGACTCCACCGTACTGCAAACTGGTTTCAGGAATCCCTAAGAAATCCCTCCCTGTTGCTACTGGGGCAGGCTGGTGGAAGAGGGTTTCAGCTTCTGCTGTTGCTACAGTTTTTTGACCACTACTGAAAGGAGCCTCCCATATTCCTTATTTAAATAAACCTTGTTCCCCAAAAGCATATTCACTTCTTCCAGAAGTAAAATTTACTGCCTACAAACTATAGAACCATGCAATTTTAATATACTTATCAGACTTGAAAGGATGGGAAGCTTTTGGGTATTAACTTGTGGACTACATTCAAAATGTCTTACCGAAAGGTTGCAGAGGAATAAAAATGCAGCGATGTTCTTCAAAATTCTCCTCTTGTTGTTAGTAACTGAGTTTCTGCTGTAAAATGAGAAATCTGAGGCTGAGTGCATGACCAAACTATTGTCCTGACTCGTTTCTTCTCTGGCAACACCGGCACCATCGTTTTCTCTCCCACAGACGCTGCCCTTAAACAGACAGGGTACATCGCCGTTGTCATGAGCAGCTCTGCCATTGTAAATCTCCTTGTACAAGGGGGTGAGGGACAAAGTGCTTCCCCGAGATATGGTCACTATTCGAAGAGTTTTAATGTCATCATTCACCTTTTCCTGCTCACGGTGGATGGATTCAATGATAAAGAGGTTCTGAATATATTTCTCAATAATAACCAGAACAGAGTAGGGCAGGTTATACCATGTGTATTTGGGGTGACCTTGGGCACAGATAATGGCAAGGATTGAGCCCCAGGAGAGCAGCCAGGACCCTGCAGCTGTGCCCACCAGCAGTTCTGCATCCAGTTTTCGAGCGGGATTCTTGGAATTATCCAGCGATCTATCTTCCAGTCTGTAGATGAGAAGGGCGACGATTCCAGCTGTGCACATGAGAGCCAACACGAAGATAGCGTGCAAGTAAAACATAGTGAGTGCTAACTCACTTTTGACTTTTGAACCTCCAATCTGAATTAAATACACAACAACTATGGCTATTGTGCTAGTTAACACGATTAGTCCAAAAATCATTCCAACAGTTATGCCATGGAATTTGAATGGAGTTTTGTTTTGCTGGTGGTGCTCAACTTTACGACCAATGTTCTTCCACAGGACGTAGAGCATCGTGGATGCTAGGATGTGGTACTCTATATTAAAGGGATATAGGTAATATATTCCCTGAGAAAATATCGAGCAGAGAGTTGTTGTTGTGCAATTGCATTGAGGTGCATGATCATCTAGAACTAAAGGAGAAGGAGAGATCAGTTATGTGCATTATCAAGGTTCCTTGTTTTAAGTGAATAAGTAAAACATAAATAAAATAATGAAACACAAAAGGTAAGATTTCAGTCAAACAACACCCAGTTACCCACCTAAGAAAAGGCTTCCCCATGCTTCACTGGGGTTTGAAAGCAGAAGGCATCTCCAGCAGTTGTCATAGAATGGCCTGGGTTGAAAGGGACCTTAAAGATCATCTATTTCAAACCCCCCCTGCTGTGGACAGGGAACCTTTCCCTAGACCAGGTTGCTCAAAGCCCCATCTAACCTGACCTCGAACATTTCCAGGGATGGAGTGTCCACAGCTTCTCTGAGTAACCTGTTCCAGTGTCTTAACACCCTCACAGTGAAGAACTTTTTTATTTATATCCTCCTTACTCTAAAAGTTTGCTGACTACAACTTGCACCATCTTGGCAATGGAGAAAATTATTCAATAGTAAAAAAAAACACGCAGAGAAAAGTCTTTGTCTTGTAAAACACCACTAATGCATAACTTCTATTCCTTTGAGCCATCCCACTGAATCCTGTAGACCACAGGCTACATGCAATCACTCTCCTGGGAAGGATTTGCAAGATTATCCATACTTGTTTTTTTATTAATAACTTGGTAAGTAGTAAACTCTCTTTTTAACACTGCTATGTTAATTTATTACTGTGATTTAGTAATAAAGTGGTTCCTTAGTGATGTTATTCCTGAAATGTTCTCAAAAAATCTGTTTGTTTGGAACTTAGAAGAAAATTACTGCCTTGTTCACATACATGATAATGATCATATAACATTTCAGCATCAGCTAATTACCATGTGCCCCGGAATGACTATGCTGATATAATCATGAATGACTCAGCCAAATCCTACAGTGACAGTGTTTTGTATGAGTGTGCTAGAGCAGGAGTTTCACAATGCACCAAGCCTTTTGCTTACCTATAGTTATGTTCCCAAATCCAAGTGTGATTAGTCTTTCCTTATGTTCATTCAATTGATGTTTGGACTCCGTTAACACGCCATTTGTCCACAGGAGCAAATTTGTGAAAACAGAATGGATAACACCAAACCTACAAAACAAAGTAGTTATTGCAGGAATCCACACAGACTGTATCTCATGAAATATGTGAAATTAAATTAAATGGATTAACTTTCTGTGTACAAGCTATATGGCACTATTTATTTGTCAGTGCAGGAGGAGGGTTGAAAAGTCATCACCAATCTCTAAAGATGTTCTGCAGGCACTGAAATCAGGCTTCCAAAACCTTACAGAAATGCCATATATTAAATGGCCTAATGTATTAAACTGTTAATAGAATGCCAGGTGTTTTCCTGCATCTGAGACTGTTCAAGTTTCTTCACCAAGAAACAGTTCTTTATTACAACACTGTTCTTAGTGATAAACCTGCAGTTAGAAACTTTTTTAATCTCCTTATAAACAGAGCTGATAGCACCAGCTGACATTGCAAAGCCTTTTGTAATCACTCCCTTCCTGAGCACGGGGTTTGAACACTTACCCAAGAGAGCAGAACAAATGGAGAACCTTCACCACAGATGATGTTTCTGAGCAAATTTATTTTACCTCCTATAGAAACTGGTCAGATCATTGATAACCTTAAATAAGTACTTTGAAAATTACCATGTTTGCTTACTTGTGTTCTATGTACAGACAGATTAATATACATTAATCCACCTTCTCACAAAACTAGAAAACACATTGGGTCTGATTTGGTACATAGGATACCACCAGGGAGATTGTGTTTCCAAGTGCATGTGCACAGCTGCATCTACCACAGCTGTGAGGTGTGGTTGATATGCCTGAGGGATGGGATGCCAGAAGGACCTGGATGAGCTCAAGAAGTGGCCCTGTGGGAACCTTATGAGGCTCAAAAAGGCCAAGTGCAAGGTCCTGCAGCTGGGTCAGGGCAAGCCCCAGCATCAACACAGGCTGGAAACATTGAAGGTCAGGTTGGATGGACCTCTGAGCAGCTTGATCTAGTTAAATGTGTCCCTGTTTATTGCAGAGGGGTTGGACTAAATGACTTTTAAAGGTTTCTTCCAACCCAAACTATTCTATGCATCTAAGACCTAGTTTTAAAAAGGTGCTTTCCATAAAATCAATATAAAATACCTCAGTTACATTGCATTGACTGCAGGTTGGTGATAAGGTTTCCTTTCAGTAGGTAAAGAAATAAAACATAATATAGTACATAGTCTTAAAACACATATATGATGCTTCCTTAAGTGATTCTGTGGTATCATATATTGCCATTTTCCTCTGTCATGAGAAAAATATATGTATTCTGTCACTATTTTGTATTACAAAATATCAGTGCAGGTTAAATAAGGGTAAATGGAGTTACTTTAACTGTTACATTTCTTTCTACTTAATGCAATCAAGAGGACAATCAATCTCTGTATATTTTCACTGTCTCTCATACAATAAATCTTTGGTGTTAAAGCACTGTACAGACCTACACCTATTAATGTGCCAGATGAGGATTAGATCCACTTTACCTTTCAAGTGTTTTGAAAGACTGGATAACATCCTTTGCATGACACCACAGAAAATACACCTAAATGGAAGAAATACAGAGAAATATTGTTACACTAATGCACATGTGTAACACTCAGAAAGGGAAGTGCATCTGTAGATAGACATTCAAATGGTTAAAACTTCTGATGATTTAAACTGAGGCAGCTCCATCTCCACACATGTGAAAGAGCTCATGATTTCATGTGATATTTACACAGAACCTGAGAGTTCTTACGTGAAAAATCAGTGGATTAACAGTAGAAAGTCTAAGTATCACCCACCAAAACATATTTTCCTTCTGTATCTGAAGAGACTTTTATTTCAATGACAAACAAAATAAAGCCACTGGCTGTGGATAGCGGTATCATTGCTGCAGGGCATGGTGATGCTAAGTTTGAATAATTTATGAAATATATTAAATTCTATGGAGGGAAGGAGATCGATGAAAGGATGCTAGACTTGACTAATAAAACAACAAATTCCCAGGAAGCATGAGAAAAGTTTGTACTAAGTTCATGAGAGACAACCCCATTAAGAACACAGCAGCTGCACTCAAGGATAGTGCAGAAAACTCAAACAAGGAAATAAAAGAGAGAGATAACAATAATGAGTTTGCAAGTCAGGGTAAGGGGAATAAAATTAGGACTCTCTCTTTGTGAGAGCATAATGGAGACCTCAGAAAGAGATTGCCACTGAAACAAAACCAAGTGTGGATGGGTTCAACAAGAATTATACCAATGTTCCTCAGGGATGTTAGGGTGACTCTAACAGTCTGTTTACTCTCAATAGTTCCTAGGATAGTGAACTCATCAGTAGGTGAACTATCAGGAGAGAAAGAGTCCTAAGATTTCTCTTAGAAACCTGCCTGGTTTGGTATTCCAGAAATGGTCTGAAAAGTGATAAAAACTTTGGGTTCTTCTTCAGCAACCAGAGTAACTGGAAGCCCATTTTTACACAGCATCCATTACTGTAGGATGCCTTCACAGCCACTGTTTCTCAGGCAATCAATGCTAAGCAAATGCAGCTCTTTATGGCTCAACTATGCTACCCAGCAGTAACAATTCCTCTAATGAAGCATTCCTCAATGAGAGGAGTGGCCACTGTAAAATCCTAGATGTAAAGAATAAAATATTTCATGTAGGCTTCAACTGAAATCAAATTGAAATTACCTTACTCTCTAATGCCATATTCAATTTCCCATCCTGGGATAAATGCAGTAAAATCTGACAGCAGATCTGAAACCATTCCTTAAAACTTAAAAAAACATAAGTTTTGAAGATCTGTTCAGACACAAGATAGTGGGAAGAAATAGAATAAGTCAGTAAAGAAATAGCATAAAATCCAGTTTTCACTCACAGAATACTCATTGTGTTGAGGGGATTTCTGCCTGCAGAAGAACATAATGCACAGCCTTCTCTGTATGTTCATACATGGGTGCAGAACATATATATTAATTTCATGGCATGTATCAGGAAGCCTCACTTAGAGTAAATTACAACAGAATCTGATACATATTTGGTAGAAAACAAATGCTTTGGTTTTTAGATGACACATATTAGGGATGTTCTCTGCTGTGATTTCATTTACTATTTCAAAGACACAAGAAGATTCATCTTAGGTAAGAGGTATGTGGTTAATTACTTCTTAACTTTTTCTTGGATTGCTTAGGCTAACATTCAAGTGTTCATTATTTTAAGCTCTGTAGATGATAAATTAACTGACACTGGGTGATGTAAAATTTAAATTAGAATTCTTGTTGCCTTTGTTCAGCATTTTTATTCACCATTCTTCCACACTCCAGTTCATGGTGGCTGGAAACATTGTCAGCTCTGGGTCACTGGCTGTAATGAAGAATGCTGTGTTCAGATCAGCATACAGAAGAGCTTAATTTCATTGGCTTGTTTTTCAGAGATGAAGGAATGAAGTTGCAAGACATGAAGAGTGGATATTAAAAGAATGTGAAATTAAGATTACTTCAACCAACTCAGAATTTCACCATCAGAGAAAAACATAGATGGGGTGAAAATTACTGTTTAAATTTCAATGCTTTTTTTTTTTTTTAAACTGTTGAAGAAAGCAGAAAAATGTAGGTTGTTCAAAAGCTCATTTACATGCAATCACAACTGCTAGGAAAACATTTATTTTCTTTCTGAGTAACATACACGTCTTGGAAAATTCATAAAAGTGCCTGGCTATGCTTGAGTATCTCAGTTGAGTAGCTTTTTCTTTCCTTCTTCCCTACAAACCTGCTGACAGGGGTTTAGAGGAGTTCATGTGAGAAACAATCAGCTATGGAGTGTCACCACACACTGTAGACTCAAAGCCTTATAACAAACAGGCGGCTGGGATATTTCACAGGAGTCACTGACTATGTTTGCTGCTGTGCAGCCACTGAGAAGAACAACCAAATGCTTCTAGAAGGAGCATCCATGTTCCTTTGTTACAGGAAAGTTGCCCAAGTGTTTTAGAACCAGCTAGGAAGGGTTTTGTCCCCTTTAACTTACCAAGCCTACACCTCAAACCACAAAGGAATATCTGGTTAGACAGACTGAATTGTTGAACTTGTGTGCCAAGTCCTACGTACATAAACAAGGGAATTGTCTTTAGCCAATATACTCATTTCAGCCTGAAAATTCTGTATGTAACTTCAACTAAACAAAAAGGCCACATAACTTCAACTACAGGAGAACATTTTTTTTATTATTATTTTTTTCAAACCCATGTTTGAAACCCATGAATTTTATGGCTAAGTAACTTCAGGTTGCAAACCTTGAATTTACTATACATGCACAAGCATTTAGTCCTCAAAAGTATTCTGTGATATGCTTAGAAATAAAATTAGTGTTAAGTCCACTGATGACAAGATAAAATATATTTTTGGTAAGAAACAAAGATTAATATAAAACTGCAACCAGTGACTTTTACCTGTAAGATGGTGTGGACAGCATGTGTAACAGGAAAAATGCCTTCAGTTGGTGATAAACAGTTTGAAAAATCAATATAATATCCAATTTTAAAGGAGTCCAGAATTAAAGTAATCACTGCAAATAATGTAATCCCACCTACGAATGAAAAAGATATTAGAAAATTTTAATGTATAGTTATAGTGTCTAGAAACTATTTGTGAAATATACAAAAACCTATTTAGGGGAATGAAAGTTGATCAATATCTGTGTTCTTGTTTAGGGAAATAAGACTAGATCAATGCTCAAGAAGATAATTGACTCTATGAAATAAGTGCCTCTAATTTGTGACAGCCTCTGCCCAGTACATTAAGCAAGGTCATCACTGGACAGCCCCTGCATGGTCAGGGAGGAGTTGCCAGCCCTGCACTGCCCAGGACACTCAGCACCAGGCAGAGTGCCCAGCTCTGGGCAGGATCAGCCTCCCAGGAGACAGTGGCACTGAAGCAGCCATAGAGAGCAGGAATTACTGCCCTCGGCAGCCCCACAGCAAACTGGGCACTCCTGGGGAGCTGAACAACCACCTCGCAGTCCCCCAGCACAAAACCTCCCCAGTGGGAGGTAACACAATCCCTTGGTGTGCCCTCCCCATGGCTCGGGGGCTCACACTGTAACTCAAGAGACCACAGCCACAACGAGCTGTGTGGTTTGTTCTCCTAGAAAGGAACCAAAGATTTAACTTCAGTATCTATATTTCACACACACACAAAAATATCCTAACATATTACTCTAAATACCTTAAAGAACTTTGAAATACGTTTCCTTTTGTTTATTTTTTTGTTGCTGTTATTATTGGGTTTGTACCTGTATGACTAAGTACAATCAGCTACAAGATTACTGAACCACACTCTAAGGCCTCCATTTCCTTGGTTTTGGTTTGTTTTGAGGGGGTTTTTTTGTTTGTTTTTGGTTTTGTTTTGGTGTTTTTTTGTGGTTGAGTGGGTTTTTTTTTTTTCCTTTCTTAGGCTTTTTTCAAGCAAGTTTTCACTGGATTTAATTTGGACTTATTTGAATGAAGACTAGATAAAAATTTATCCATGGACCTTCATCAGACCTCATGATATAAACCAGCTTAACTTAATCTTTCTTTACAATTCCTCACGGAGTAAATAACATCACTAGTGTTGACTTGGATAAATATTTATCTTTTATATAGGGCCACAACCTAATTTCCATATAAGTACCATATGTTCCACTTGACATGTGGTAGTAAAAAAGTAACACTAAATTAAAAATTTATTTAATGAATACCTTTATTGTCAAAGTTGCATTGATAAAAATTAAGTAGAAATTATATAAACACACTGTAATTTTGTTTATTATTTCATTGACTCTTTAAAATTAAAGAAAAATACACTTCAGAAAACTTTTTAATCACAAGGGTATGAATTCCAGTAGGATTTTATGTCTCTATTTTACAATCTCTCTATAACAAAGACATTGTCAAATTACTGATTGAGTGTAATTTCTACCAAGAGCTAAAAACTTTTGCTTTTATACTGCAAAATCTAAAACCTCAGCTCTGCACTTCATGCATGTGCATAATCCCATACAGTTTTTTTAATTTATGCTTCTTAGGTCAGCTAGTTTGTATTCTAACACATGTAACAGGAATGGAGCCCATGTTTTTAAATAGAGGTGCCATTTTTATTGTGTATGAAACTAAATGGTATCATAAAATACAAAATTATAGGCTACTCTTGAGATCAAATTATATGTTTCTTTCCTTACCTAAAGAATGTTAATAATTATGAAATAAATTAGAATTTCTAGTTCTGATTATAAAATTATAAATATAACTGATTATAAATCACTCTGCCTGAGGTAAATAGACATGCTCTGAGCAAGGTGTTAGACTAAATGAACTTCAGAAGTCCCTTCCTACCTGAATTATTCTAAGACTGATTTTGTGATTTATGGTTTATTTACAAAGTAGGCATTCGTCTGAAGTTAGTCGGTTTCACATGTGTTATGATTGTTTCAATAAGAAGGCAAAAGCTATCTTCTGAAGGAAAAAGATTATAGAATACTGACCTCCAAGGATTAGAAGACTTTATATGACTCTTAATTTTAGATTGTTTCATTTATTCAAATGATATTTAGATATTTCTGCAGTCACCCAGGCGGCCATATTACAAGTATATACAAAGTGTCCAACATGCTTATTTATGGCCTTCAAAAGAGAATGATTGTACTGATTTTCTTAGTCAAAAATCAAAGCACAACCATAATGACCATGCATATGGTATGTTAATAGTTTTTCTGATAATTTTTTGGGATAGAAACTTCAGTAGTATGTACTAATACTAAATGGACACCAGTAATTTCAAGGAAGATAATTCCACCGCTTAGTTATTTTCACTTAAAGTGGTAAGAAATGTGAAATTATTGCTATTGAGCCCTGTTTCATTATTTTTTCTTTTCAAACATTCATTGAAACCTGTGTGTCTTAAGGCTCAAAAATAGGATTTTCAATATTGCTAAGTGCTGGCTCATTTTTTGCTAGTAACCATCAAGAAGATCAGAAAAACATAATGATACAGATGCAAAAATACCTCTCTCACTTTAATATTGTTCAAATAATTGGCAGTTCAATGCAGGCAGTAAAAAGATACAAGTTGAAGTCTGTCAAGAGCTTTTAAGTTGACCAGTTGTCAATACTTTAAACAGAAATTGTGCTGCTAAAGAATGTGATAAAATAAAGCTGTGAAGCCGACTGATTTTCGTTTTGAGTTCTCTGGCTCACTTCACTTTCCCAAAAAATGGTCAGAGAGCTTTTCCTAGCAGGAGAGCAAACTTAGGGGAATAACATTTGGAATAAGTCAAGGAAAGACTTCCTAAGATTCCTTGTGGTTATTTGGGTCAGGATAACTGTCTTGTGTTAAAGAAACAGCTCTGCCACAAACTTTTCCCACATTCAGACTCTAGGAGTGTTTCTTGGTCAACCACACAGGTGGGAAGACAACTAAGCTCAAGGGTTCACACAATTGACACCTTGCTGCAGAAAGGCTCGAGGAAATCTTCCTGTGAGTAGTTCTTGCAAACTGATCATCTGTCCTTCTAGTGTTGCTAAACATGTACAAGGAGTCAGTTATAGGAGGTTTTTGTTAAATCATTCCATTTCAACATTTGTCAGAGCAAAATGGTCTAAGCAGGTAACTGCCACCACTTTTACTAAAATGATATTCACAGTTTGAAAGGATTAATGAAAATACACTAATTTTATACTGTTTAATACAAGGACATTTGCTCTCACAATTACAGCAAAGAGATGTTCTTCAAAAGTAGCTGATACAGCTAGTAAAAAAATTGCAGAAAGCTTTCAGTGGAAAAACCCAAACAAAATATGTCCGTCCCACTCCATCCTCCCCTTTCCTTTTTGGACTTTTGATCTTTCAGGTAAAAGATTTCTATGACAAAAGCACTGATAAAGAGGAGGGCAAGGGGGATCTTGGCAGAGGAATTGCCACCTGAGTTTTTCCTTAGCTCAAATAAGTTTTCTTTTACCAATAGAGGATAAAGGAATTGTACAGAATTGTTGTAACTACAAGAAACTCCCAAGAATAGGAAAGTGTAGGTCATTCCCTAAGGGCAAATTTGTTGAATTGCAGCCTAAGAGAAGCCATGGAACCCACAGCACTTGAGAAGCCAGTACAAAGAGCCATCCTGTGCTGGTAAAAGAAATGGGTAAGGTAACCTAGTAGTTCAATCTAGGATCTTATTTCTAAGTTTCTGTGACTCCTTATATTCTGTAGGACAAATGAAATGCTGTGAATGCAGCGCCAAAAAAAAAGAGGGTGGGGGATCCTGCTGTACTTACCCATGCTAGGCAGTATTTATTCCATATTTAGGAGGGGAAAGCTACCCTCTGAGTAACAAAAACTTAGCTTGGTCCAAGGTAGGATCATATGAAGCCTTGCATGAATTTCAGGAAGTTGTAAGCCACATAAGTTAATAAATGAAAAATGCTTGAGAGATTAATATTGCCTTGAAAAATAGTAAATAATCAAGGGGGACAATTCAACAGTTGGTATGTGAACTCCATAAATTTCAGGAAAGAGTCTACAGACCATGGCTGTACATTAGATATTGAAAAAAATAGGTTTTCTGTCAGCAATTCAAACACAAATGTTAGCAGTTGTGAAGAAAATAAATGATACACAAGCACTGAGATTGAGAACAGACTCCATTTCCACAGCACAACCTTACTTTTCAAAATAATCAGGTGTCAGGTGTTCTTGGAATTTTCATTTAGATATTTCATTAGCTGCTGTGAAAATTAGCTGTTGTCTCATTGTTAGTAGGTAGAAAACATTTTAGGGGAAAGCTGTCATAACATTCCACTTCAATACTTTCCGATCTATCATTCACAGTGCTGAGACTGGAAGAGGCTGGTAAAACTGGGATTGCCTATTATTCCACAAGCACTGATGTAGGCTGTTTCTTTTCCTTGGTACCCGAAAACACAGCATTCCTGTCACTACCACTCTGTGATGTGCTGCCCAAACACCTTCTCTCAATATACCCTTATATCCTCACTCTGGTACACACCTGACTGCAGATAAGGGCCAGCACATCCTACCACTACCCTCACAAACTTGTATACTTTTTCTGCAAGCGAATGCTCAGTTTAGATTCCTTGTTTAACTGCTTTATGTACTGATTACAAACTGATCTGATCAGGAGTTTTGTCCTCTTCTGTCTAACTCTAGATGTTTCGAAATCATCACTGTACACATATAAACAGGAATCTCTGGTATACATCGGTATAGAGAGCACTTCAGAACCTTTCTGACTGGTACTTTATGGTACTACCATAAAGTAATTTGCATTATACCATCTGGAAAAGGTGATAATTCCTCCAAAAGCTGCCAGACACCAACAAAATTGCCTCTTCCGCTAGCTATATTTCATTTTTCAAGTTTCACCAAACTAGCCTGGTAAGGAAGAAAGGCGCTGGAGCTTTCAGCACTATAAATGGTAGGTTGGAAAGTGAGGACGTTTAACAAACAGCTTCCCAATACAATCTTCTAGTATGTTCAGCTTATGCATATATTTACTTTAGAGTGCACTGCATGTTCATTCAGTTTGCGAATACCAGGATGCCTCCCGGTAGGGATGGAGAGGGTAACAAAGAGGTAGCAGACACAGGTGATGGCACAGATGTCCCTTGTGCAGTACCACTCTGTGCCATCCGCCCGTACTTACACTTCAGCCAGCGGGCTCCGGCGTGCGTGTCCTTGTCCCGGATCAGCCTCCTCTGCGTGCAGCTCCTGCAGAGGTACCACAGCATCCACAGCAGCTGGATGAGCATCAGCGTAATGAGGTAGGAGAGCAGGTGGCTCTTGCTGATGCCCACAGCATGCACAGCCCAGGCGAAGGTGAGCAGCAGCCCGGCCAGGAAGAGGTTGATGCCGTACTGGCTGCTGAGGATCTCGGCGTTTTTCTGCGGGTAGCTGCCGCCCACCGCGGGGCACCCGGCGGCTTGCTCCATCTTCCCCTCCGCCGGCCAGGTGCTCCAAGCAGGCGGCCCCGCTTTCCCCGGGGAGCCCCGAGGCCGCTGCTGGCCCGTCCCCCATCGTGGCGGGGGCGGAGCGGGACCGCCGGCCCTGGCCATGCCCTGCCCGCGGGCGGGGGTCCCCGGCTGCCGGGGCAGCCCCGCGCTCCCCTCTGCAGGAAAGGCTGCTGAGGTTCTGCGGGACATTCTTCCCTGAGACTGACAACAGCAGGGGTGTCGGAACACACCTCTGGGTCAGGGGTGGCTCCTTGTGGTGGAAAAGTCTCTCCTCCAACCCGCACTTTCAAAGAAGGACTCAGTAGTCTTCTGTTGTCTGGTCTCAAGGTAGTTTATTGCATGTTATCTAAAAGATTTTCTTCTCGGGCTGCTGCGGTCTGCTCAGCAGCTCAGGCAAAGGCACACAGCCCTCTCTGTCTCTGGGTTTCCTCTTCTCTCCCCGCCCAGGGCTGGTGCTGTCTTTTATATGGTACATGGCGTGTTACATGTTTATAGTTTTCCCCCAACACCTATTGTCTGTATTAAATGGTGCTCTTCTACTCTAAACCAATCTGTGAGTGCCAACATCACCAAGAACATGGAGGTGAGGAAGAAGACAGAGGAAAGACAGGACAGGCCCAAATTCCTCCATCTTAAAACTTCTGACCCCCATGTACAAAACTAAAACCCCCTGTACAATACTCAAAAATTCTTCCCTCTACTTTGTGACTACTTCTACTACTTCTACTATAATGTCTAAACTTTTGTGGTTTCTTGTTCTTCCTGCAAGGTTGGTAAATCATTCCATGGTTCAAATTCAAAATCACAGCTGTTTCCAGCTGCCTGCCAGGGTCTCAAATGCTTCTGACTTGGACCCGGAACATCCAAAAATGTCTGAGGGACAGTTTGGGTTCCGACACTGGGGTCCAGACCAGGGTAAGGAGAAGTCACTCGGAGGAAGGTTAGTTCGGAGCCAGCCCTGCCCGGCTGGCTTTGGTGAGGGACATGGGGTTATGTCTGTGCTGGGAGACCCGTTCCCTGGGCAGAAAGATGCGAAAGACACCGTGTGTTGAACAAACCCCCGGCCCGACGGCTGGAAAGCCGAGGAATAGCCAGAACCTGGGAGCCAGTGAGCCTGCCCTGCAGCCCAGGAGCCTCCAGCTGCTGATGGAGCTCCTTCACACAGTGAGGCAGAGGGATCACACACGTGCTTCACGCTCTGGGCTCCACAGGCCATCTTCTTTTGAGCAATCGGTACTTTTACTGGTAGAACAGAAACTCATTTTTCAGGAATTCTCTAGACCTTTCAAAAGTGGTAATTTACCTTGGTTTTTTAGAAAGTCCTGTTCTGACAACACAGGAATTTGTGCAATAGGAATTGCTAGCTGGAGAAGCAACTACTGAGCTCAAAGTAGCAAAACCTTCTGCAGAATTTAGTCCCCTTCTTATATATTCATTTCCCAATATTTATACACACTTTCAGTATTGACCCTTTTCTACTTAAAATGAGTTCTAGCTTGGAGGCCAAACACCAAGATAGACTAGTTCTTGTTCTGGCCAAGCGTGTCTTACATTTTTGCTCTGTACTTGTTGGTTGCATATTGATTACCCAAAACATTGGTTTTTACAGTGAGTGACCCACACCTCACATGAAATTAAGCTACTAGTTCAACTACATTTTAAAAAAAAGATATATTGAAAATACAGCATCTATTTTATTCCACTTCCTCTGGCAAAGGAGTTAATTTTAAGCTTTTTCTTTTCTGAAGCCAGAAGTTAATAGAGGGCTTTCTCTAATATAACAAAGGACACTTTTGAACTTATGTATAAGTGTCTGGGCATCACAAGCCTCTTAAAGAACAGGGAAGAAAAACAATATAGCAGAAAGGTGGAATGAGTGAATTCTGGACAATCACCTATTTAGGTAAACAAAAAGAAGTCGTTCCTGTCCTTTATTAATTTTGTCCTGTTCCCAAGAAAGAGGTATTTTAAGCCGTCTGCAAATTTTCCTTTTGAGGAATGCACTTAACAGGAACTCAGCCCTACTGTCTGGCCTGTTAACAGCAATATAAATCAAAAGCAGTCAGGCTTCAATCACTTCTAGCTCACAGGTACATCCATCGTTATCAGAAATGGCATTGTGGAATTGCCAAATCCTACTTCTATCTCATATGATGTAACCTTTAAAGAATAACTAAGAAAAATGTTTCCATTTTAGAGAGCTTCTATGGGTAACTGGGATAAATAATCTTCCCTAAATAAATAAATAATCTTCCCTAAAAATTGCATGGACTATTTTACTTCAAATTATCCAAGAGCATCCCTTGTCACCTGTAAAGGAAAGCTCTTTGGTGCTGATACACATTCTCATCCTGAAATGAAATCATGTAAATGGATACAGAGGGTACCTATGGTGGTCTGTACCAAGAGAATATATTCAAACTTTAGTAGAGGTGGGGATTTCAATTGCCTCATATTTTTTTCAGGGAATTATTATGCTACCTCTTTCTACTCCCTTGCCCTAAATTCTTTATTTGGTGGTAAGGAAAATAACAAAAGCAAGGAGTTCACAGAAGTGGCAGCAGCATTGTGTCAGGTTACGACAATTAAAACAAGCATTGTTTTACATTCTTAACAGATTTGCCACTACTTCCTTTTGAGCATGTAAGTGAATGAGTATTGTGTTGGATACTCAGATCTGTTACTGAAAGACTTTGCTGAACTTTGTACAATGAGCATTTCTACCTGGGATTCTCAGAAAGACATCAAAGTAGTCAGAAGGCAAGCAGCTCTCCAGAGGTGAACAGAGTGTTATTACACCTTCAATAAACCCAGCTGAAGGGGCAGGAAAGACAAAGATACTCCAAGTCAAGTATAGTATTTAAAATCTACATGAACACCTATTTTATAGAAAAAGCAATGAGAGGGGGTGGAAGTCTCCAAGAAAGTGTAATTAGATGGTTAAACAATTAAATATTGAAGAACTATTGATTGTTTTGTACAAAGTTTATTAAGATGTTCAGAAGAATGAATTTTAAAAATCAAGTAGCAAATAGTAATTTTAATTCAGATCACAAGGCAATTTAAAACACCTATAGCATTTATATAGCTGACAAATAAAAATACAGCTATAATAACCATCCCTGAGCAATACTGCATTTTAGATATTATAACAAAGAAAGTTACTCAAACGTACCTGTGTATGCAGACATAAAATTGTTAAAACCTTTTAAAAATTGAAGACCTGAAGATAAGCAACTTGCACTTTAAAGATGTGAAGCATGACTGGTTTTGGCAAACTTAAATATTACATTTAAACAAATCAAGCTGTTAACTTACCCTACAAACTACTTCAAGTGGTGCTGAATGCACTTTATTTTGGTTTGTCTGATCCTTTGTATTACATACTATTAGGTCACAACTTTTTTCATTAATGGAACAGTAACAACCAAAGACAATGGGTATCTCTATCATTACTAAACAGTCCTTGTGTTCAGCAATGGTGTGAATTTGGAAGTCAGAGTGAAGAACACAGTACCCTTTGACAGTCCAGACTTTAAGCAACACCCACAAAGAGTAGATTTTAACAGGTTTCAATACCCAATTTCTACATTCTGCTATTTTCCAAAGGGCGTGTGTGGAAAAGTATTTACACAAGGATCTACATAAAGTGGTCTAGCAACTAGATGGTGCCCAGGTCTTCAGATAGTTAAGTATCTCAGTCAACACGAACAGACACTTAATAAAAATAAAATGCTATTTTATTTTCCCAACTGAGTATAACTAGTAGCTTTTAAGTTAATATCAGCCTCTTCATTGCTGAGTAAGGAAAATGGCAACTTCATTAACAGGCACTGCTAAGAATGAAAATTTGATTTACAGAAGAAAAAACAACCTGAATACTGAAAAACAGTGCATACATCAAAAGAATTTAATGTGCTCTAAATTTCTTGTGTGGTGTTAATATTGTTCATTGTATTGCTGGTTATTCACAGCTTGATCATCCACCTTTGGCTGTGGACAAACTGTATGAGCACAAGTAGAATTTATTTATTTAATTGATGGCACTGCCAAATGTCAACCAGCCTTCCCTTACCCCTGTCCATACTTCCTTTTTTAAACACTAGCAGATCTGAATTCAAGACATTAGATAATAAAGTATTTCCTACATAGTAACACATATAACAGTAGAAATTTAAGAGATCAAGAAATGTCTCCTGTAAGTAAGTTTACAAGTACAAACACAGGTTCCAGATAACAGTATTTTACCTGTCAATTCAAATGGAAAGAATACAGTATTAAAACCCCACAACACTTGATTTAAGTATCACTTACTTCCAAATCAAACAACATGATTTGAGCAGGAAGTTTGAGTAGGTGACCTCTGAGGCACCCAGAGATAATATTTAAAGGTCCCTTTCAACACTAACTATTCTGTGGTGCTATTACTTACTACTCATGTGCTTAATACTCAAATATAAATAGAAGCTTTACAAAGCTTTACAAAATGAAAGGCTTCATGTTACTAAGAGATGTAAAACATATTTATCTTCCAATTATTGACTAATCAGTTGCTTTTTCCTATGGTTATGTCCATTGATTTATAAATCAAGTAGATTAAGAATTACTGTATTAGTTAGATCAAACAGGCAGTATTAGAAACAACAGAAGTACTGGAATGTAACAAAAGTGACATACACTTTGCAGGATTACAGTTGCTTGAGTCCTTCACATGAAGCTGAAAGAAAAAAAACCAAATTTAACAAAAATCTTTGAATGCTCTATATACCACACAAGCTGTATCATGTACTAAATGAATTAATGATTTTGGAACACCAAGTAGTAACTTGTCCCTAATTATTAGGCAAATAATTATTTGATCTAATACAGAATTTCCCCACATACTTCAAGTGCAGAGACAGAACACTGCTAATGATAGAACCAACAAACATGGATACATTTGTATCAGCAAGTGTGACTCAAGTTGCTACAGTAAAGAGGTTCTGAATTAAGTATTGTATTTTTCAGAAGTCTGAGTTTTGTCAGAGTAGTAGTTAATTATCTCCTTAAAAATCCTGTTTCTTGATATCTCAAAAATAGAGGGGAAAAGGCAACAGTGGTTCAGTTTGTTATTAAAAAAATAAATCTGAGTTTCACCATCCCAGACATTAAACACTTTTTGACTACAACTTTGTCAGTACAAGAGGCTATACTCTAAATCCATCAATCCAGCACAGTTTTCTTTTTGCTGCACACCTAAAAATGCTGAGGGATCTCCTTACTAGAAAGGGTTTGTGGTGGCAAGCAAAGCCAAACAGGCTTTCTCCTCATTCCCTTGAGAAGTACAACAAAAAAGACCTGCTGAAGGAGTAGCTTCCCTGTGATACAGGGGACATCATTTACCCTATTTACTGAGCTGTATTTGATGTCTTCCTTAGCTTTTTACATTTCACTGGATTTATTTGATAAGTATATCCTAACAAAAGATGTGGCACTTATTGAGAATACATTTTTCAAGTCAACAAAACAGATGGGATGGCTTTTGAAAAGTTCTTTTTAGAAAGAACAAAGAACTTCTTGTATCTGGCAATTTTCTACACAGCAGGTTGATCTGGGCTGTGCATCACAGAAAATGAAAACAGCACACTTGAAGACAAAGACATGACAAAGATTTTTAATTTTAAAAAATGGAGAAGGCCTTTGTCCATGGATGTTGATATCCTCTCCCCTTTACTATCAGGTCAAACAGCTTTACTAAGAAGTTCTCCTGGTCTAGGTAAAAGCTGCAGGTTTTTTGCCTATACCTCTCCAAACCATCCATTCTCACTAATGTTTCTTTTCCATGTCTAGAATGGAATTTTAGAGAAGTGGAAAGCATATTCTTCCCCTTTGGATAACTGCATGTTCTCTGGTTACTCTATATGCCACAAAATGTCACAATTTGAAGAATGTCCACAAAACATAGAAAAGAAACCCCTAAACAGTCTACCAATCCTTAAATGTCTAACAAAGCAGTTCCCCCAACAAGATAAATACTTTTATGTGCTTAAAAAATTCAATTATTTACCTGAAGGGCTTATCCCAGGAGTGACACAAGCATCACAACACCCATAAACTGAATGAAGAGCAACACAGGTGTCAAAAATGACCAGACAGGCCACAAGGCAACATTGAAACTGGGAATAAAAGCAGAAAGTATTTGGTAAGTTCAGTTGTCATATTACAGAAACACCAGGCATACAAAGGAAACATGTCAAAAGAAGAAATAAGATTTAAATTACTTAACCTGGAAATATACTTCTTTGTTTCTGAAAACAAAACACATCAAGGGTAAAGGGTAAAAGTACCTTTTACTTTCAGAAAATCTGTATCTGAAGCCCCTGAAAATGACCTACTCTTTGATTTTTCCATGGGCATACATGGCAGCTGAAAGAAGCCTTAATCTGAACTTTGATCCAGACAGATTTCAGTTAACTGAAGAGAGAGGGGAAAACCAACTTATTTTACAACTGACTTACAAGGATTACAGATTTGACTAATTATAAACCATAGGGAACCTTTATTTTCTTCAATCTTCCTTTTTTTCACCATTGCAACAAATACTGGCTGATACTCCGATACAACAGCTAAACAAGAGGAAATCAATTTTCATGGAGAAAGCAAATAAATTAACTGGCACAATGTATGTAATTTTGTTCATTCACATTTGCTCAGTTCTGACTCATATAACCTCATAAGTAAAGCAACTCTTGCTGAAAGTATCATTCTCAGACAAAATATAAACCCTTAAAGTTCATACGGCAATAGTCAGAAGCCTAACATTTTCTGTATGTTTGTTACTTATAGATTGTTTGATAATGAAGAACTCTGACAGGAACTGACTGAACTGAATTTTTTCTCAGATAGAGAGACTGTACCTTTGTCTTAATTTGTGAACCACACAAGTAGTTGCCAGAGGTGAGAAATTTACACTAACAAAGATAACTTCAGTTTTCCCCTAAATTTTCAAGACAGAAAAGATGCAGTACATCTCCAAGTACACAATATACAGTTTCAACTGTTGCAACTCTTGCTTTGTGGATGAAAGTGCAAGAAATTATGCTACATAGAACTGGTATTGTCACCAATACACATAGCAGAATTACATACAGAATTTCATTACAGAATTTCTTATAATTTATAAGAAATTATACGTCTTATAAAATGAGCCCATTAACACACAGACTTGCACAGGTTTAGCAGAAGTTTGCACACAGTGTTTGAACTCACCAAATTGCTGCTGCTATAAAGGTAGCTGTTGTGATAGGAATCAGTGCGGGGTACTGTTCATCATAGTCCTGAATTCCACAGTACCACTCAAGATACAGTATGCAGTAAAAGGCAACAGATAAACATGCAGCCAATAAACAAGTGCCACAGAAAAGCCACCAGCTGCAGGAAGAAAAGCACATTAAAACATATTTAGCACAGTCACACTGCAGTTTGCACAGTAATCTTCACTCCAGTTGACAAACAGAACAGGCAATATCTGTTAAAAACACAGATTGTGCCCTAGAGTTCCTGTAGGTTTTACCTTAAATTAATTTTATAAAACACCTGTTGCCCTTAAAAGCTAATGTAAACAACTGAGTTTAATTTTGCAACGAAACATTCCTTTCATATATTGTCCCCTCAAATATTTTGGAAATTCAATGTGACAGATCTTGTCAGGAATCTACTATACTACCACACCAAAACCACTTTGTCATTAATGAAATGAAATAGGCTCCACTGCCATGGTGCTTTTCACTATAAATTAGACTGGTGATCTTTGTGCAACAGAAATGCTGCAGAAAGCTTTAATATGGTTTCAGTTTGGGAACTCTCAAATTTGACAGAAAAGAAGCATGAAGATTTTTCCTTAAAACTGCTGAAGAAAACCATGGAGAAATCCAGAATTTTAAACTCAGAATCACAGAAACACAGGGTATGTGATTATTTAGGGAGACACACTTTTGAGCCTCTTTGAGGATACACTTCAAGACAAGTTCAGATTAGACAACTTGGGAGGAAGATGCACTTTAATAAAATCTTATCTGAACATGTATTAACAAATAAAAATTTTGAAAAATGAATTCTTACCATAACTTGATTACTAAATTACAAAGGGTAATCAAGGATCTTCCTACTCAGGTAACATGTGCTCTGGAATGGTACAGCAAACACAATATGCTACTTTGAAATCTTGTTACTACCAATGGAGAATTCTGCCCTAAGAGAACTGTTGCCACAGCCTAGACAAGCAGTGCAGGAAGACAGGGTCCTGCCCCAAATTCTGATTACACCTTGCAGTCACTGGCTTTGCTTTCGTAGTCAGGTGTATGAAGGGTATAACTAGCCTGGGAGAGCAGCTCCAGAGAACCTCCCAGCACAGAGTCCTGTGCAGCTTTCACGTACTGATATAACAATGACAACAGCAATGTGTTTTTTCACTTCCAGCTGAAGCTAACTAAAAACGTTTAACATACATCAATCCCATTGAAAATAATTTAATAGAAAAGAAATAGACTAGAAATAAAAATTACTTCACATAAATTATTTCACCAATCTTTTGCTGACCTACTCAAAATCATCTACAGATCTTCTAGAGAAATTAACTTCTCTTTGACCTCTAAGGATTAATTTCAGGGGGTTTATTATAAAATAATAAAATCAAAACCTAAATACTTCCAACAAAACAGGCAGCTATTTCTTGGACTTAAATGAAAACCTGAAGGTACAGTATTAAAATGTCTGGTATCAGAGCAAACTTTGCACGTACAAAGACGGCTCAATAGAGTTTATAGAGAAAAAACTAATTGTAGCAAATTTTAAGCATTGTATTTACTTTAAAATGAGTTCAATAATATCAGCTTAGGTGGTCATCTGGTCCAACCTCCCTGCTCAAGCAAGCTCAGCTACTGCCAGTTGCCCAGAATCATGTCCAGATGGTTTTTGAGTATCTCCAAAGATGGAGACTCCACAACCTACCTGGGCAACCTGTTCAGTGCTCAGTTACTCTCACAGTAAAAAAGTGTTTCCTGATCTTCAGAGGGAACCTCCTCCATTTCAGTTTGTGCCCATTGCCTCTGGTCTTGTCCTGGACACCACAGGAAAGAGCCTGGCTCTGTCTTCTTTGCACCCTCCCTTCAGGTATTTACATGCATTGACATGCATTACATGCCTCTAAGCCTTCTCCAGGCTGAACAGTCCCAGGTTCCTATTCCTATTGCAGATCTTGTTCATCCATGATTTAAAATACACTGACCAGATGTAACAGAGTATGATTACAAGACTAAAACACACCTTTTTGTAAGAAAAGATACCTTACCTATCTGCTTGCATAGTTTCTTTAATATTTTTTAAAAAATCAAAGTAGTATGTCACAGCTATTGATGCCAAAATCCAGAATGCAGAATGAATATTCAGTCTGTTAAGAGGCCTCATCGTCTTCTCTACAGCTGTAGACTCTTCTGTAAATAAGAACATAATTATAGCACTAAAGCCAGTCATTAAATGAAGTATGATTATAGTTACATAAAGCATGGTGCTCTATCTTTTTAATTCATTTATCTTGGGAGATTATTCTACTCATCATAATACATTTTGTGTTACAAATATTCTAAAAACAGACTAAGCAAGGTATCCTTTGATAAAAGGGTAAAGCAGTAACAATCAGCACAATACCATATCTGTGTATCTTTTTAGGAAACAGCTGACTAGAATTTGTAAGGGTTGTTTAACTAATTAAAAACCCCTGGTGATATTAAACCAATTTTATTACTCTAGTATATAGAACTTCAGGTTGTTACTTCCAATTACTAATTTATTTCTGCACTTCTTTATGAATTTTAGTATTTGCATAACGATTGCAGGCATAAATAATTTTCTTGTTCTCAACTGCAGATAATTCACACATTTTCAGCTGCAGTTTCAGGAGCTACCTTGACTTACACTGAACACTTTCAGCAGGTAAACTACAACTATCATTGTGCAGGAAACTACCTTCTTTTTTTCCCTACATTACTACGTACTGTTTTAGAGAGAGTGAGACATCAGAGCAAGCAGATGAGAAAGCCATTTTTGTGCACGACAGTAACCATGTAAGACAGTATTTATACATACTGTCAAAAAAGGTGTCAGAGGTGGTTTTCATGTCTCAGACTCTGAAGTTTATCACTAGGACTTCCTGGTGGCCTGTGTGCCTTCAGCAGTGTCACACGTGCCGACTCCTCCACACGCACCGCCACCAGCCGAGCGTACCCACAGCTCTGCAGGAGCTTACAGGCAGCTTTATTTTTCATTTCCTACATTCCTCCTCATCCTACTGGAGCCTGGGCCTGGGACATTCGAGCACTCCATCCGCATCAGGCAGTCCGCGGCTACAAGCCCCTCGCATCTCCCACGCCCAGCCCGCAGCCAGGAGCGGACACCTGAGGGCAGGCGGGGCCGCGCTCCGCGCCGCTCTACCCGAGGCTNGAGGGGCAGCGGCGGGGCGGGGGGCCCGCCGGTACGGGATCCAGAAACAGCTTCGGGAATCGCACTGAACCTCCTGGAGGGAGGGGGCACTGCCGTGTAGAGCCGAGTGCTGCAGTGAAGGCTGTGCTGCCGAAATGATTCAGTGTAAAAAAAAAAAAAANAAAAAGAGAGATAAAAACTGTGCGTAGAAATGTTTTCCTCAGTGGCCAACCAGATGCTCTAGAGGGCAGGTATTAGGGAAATCTCAATTTTTGTGACACAGACCAGTGGTGTAGGTTAAAAATGATTGGAGCATGGTGCTAATAACACCAAGCTCGTAGGTTCGATCCCTGTAGGGCTGGATTCCATGATCCTTCTGGGTCCCTCCCAGCTCGGAATATTCTGTGACTCTGTGAATTGCAAAGCTCTGGGAGGTTTCCAGAGCCACGGGAATCCTGTAGCACTCGAGACTGCAGCTTGTAACTGGAAATAATAAACATGTTTGTAAGACAAACTAGGTAAAAGTTAAATAAACTAATAAAATGGTAAAATAGATTGTTTCAGTTCTGTAGGTGATTTCTGCACAACTAGATACAAAGTCACATCAGCATGTTTCTGCAAACAAAACCTTGAAACCAATTATATTACAGGGGCTTTCTTGTTTATTCACATGGACGAATTCAAAACTAGTCAGTTTTGCTGGCAGATTAACCTTAGGTCTGGTCCTTATAAGAATAATATGAATATTAAGAGTACTGTGAATATGTGTACTGTATCTTCTGGGGTGTGTTCAGTGATTAAGCCATTAACATGGCTTTTAAAATTGAAAATTGTTTCTAATAGTAATGATTGATTAGGTTAATTAGATGATCCATGTGTTTGTTACAAAGCCTGTGCTTTCTCAGAGAAAATTGTGTGGCGTAACATTCCGACTAAGGCAAAAATCCTGCTGACTTCAATGTAGAAGTACCCATCCAATACGGCAGCTGTTATGTATAGCTTTTCTTTACAGTAGGATTAAATGTAGAAATATTCAATAAAAGCTCAGATTATTATAAGGGAGATTGAAGAAACAAGAACCTAATTTCAGTATGTTTTACTTACCAAAATCAAATTTACTAGCTGTACATAGATTAAAGTTCAAAAATCCAAGTGTTTAACATCCTGATTGTACTTTTCCTCTCAGAAGGCAAAATATTTTGCATTAAAACAATGATTATGAGAAATGTGTTAAATTTTCACTTACCACACGCATACTTTGCATATTGTGCAGTATTTTTCAACAGAAATGCCTTGCAGATACTTCCTCTGTAGTTTTATATTGAGAAAACAGGAAAATCAAAAAGAATGGAATGTAGGCTGTGGTTAAATAATTATGTATTTTATCAATAAAACCTAAAAAATTTTAGGCCATCCTAAGGGAAGAAACTAACTGGTAGAAACTAACTAGGGTAAAAGCTAAACTTTCTGTGACTTGCACTGTTTTTAAGCAGTTCTAAACCTGCTGGCTAACTATATTTTCCTAAATATACTATTGTCTGTTTTATTAATGAGCGAGATTCTAGGGACAAGGGAAAACAGGGTTCTGGTTATTCTTTATTACTGCACATTGAATTTGAGGAAATTCAGCCTAAAAGATACAAGAACAGAAAAAAAATATTTTTCTTTCTCTGCAGAAAGACAGGCCTTCATTTACATCTGAATTTCATGTGAAAGGTGTCATAGTAAGTAGAAATTGTTTTCCCAGCCTTAGAACATGTATCACATAAGGGCCAACCCCATTGCAGTCCTTAGTGACTACAGGGATTATTCTTTATGTAGTTCAGTTGAATATTTTGAAGTTAGCAGCTCATGGGAGATCAGAGCTCTGGTTTCTTATCAATGAAATAGAGGTTTCTTTGTTTTATTTCCTTTGAGTGAAATGACTACCTCAGCCTTCACTTTCATCTTAGTGATTCAAATAAGAAACAAAGGAAATCTTCATGCACTTTCTTTGCAAAAGCTATTCATAGGATATATCTTTGATTTAAATGTAGCAATTAAATAAATATGTATGCTTGGAGAGGTTAAGATCTGTCAGTGTTGTTAAACTGAACACTTCTGTTTACCTACAGAGTAGGTATTGTGCAAAGTGCTGAAATAAGAGCTTCCTTCCTGGGCTCACTATTGACCTTAACTGAGACCGCTCATGTTCTGTGTTTGTAGAGCTGAGATGTTTTCTGTGATCTTTTCACAGTGCTTCTCTGATTCAGAAATTATTAATCTGCCAAAGAATAGATAGCGATCAGGAGCTGAACCGAGACTATTACGAAATGAACAACATAATTAACAAAGCATCTAATCAACGGGCCTGTTATGGATAATTCATTCTTCCAAGTTAATGTTTAAGAATCCCTGCACAAATGTTAGGAAGTATTTTAAAATGTGATGCTTGATGTGATAACTTTAGTTAAAAGTCTGTGAAATAAATTTGTGAATTTGAAGTTTCAATGTACAAAGGGCAGAGTTTGCAGCAACTTTTTTGTGAACTGTAGTCCTGGACTCTCACATAATGTGATTCAGTTTCCACATCTTGGGAACTGAATTCAACACCTTCCCATTCTTTTATTTTAAGTAGAAAATAATGCTTTGTATGTTAGTTGAATGTCTTTAAATATTCAAGTTTTTTGGCTATAAGCTCAATTTTGCAATCTATTTGAATATTTTGAATTTTATTTTCTTGTTGCTCACTGAATATTTGCTGCTTAGTGATTGGTTGGTTATATGTTGATTTACAAGTAATTCTTAATGGTACACAAATGTGGTAGCTTTTTGTTTCTCTCGACTGGGTAGATATAAAATTTAGAATTGGAATTCCCAGTTAAATTCTCACTTTTAGGAAGTCAAATTAGTTTTCTAGTATTCTAGCCAATTTTCATAGCTTTTTCCCTATTACAGAAATCAATAGCTAAATTAGCCCAAATGTTTTCTGTTCACAAAACACCTGGTTGGAATTTTCTTCATTCCATATCTAAGTAGGGTGGGTTCCTTCCTCTGTTAATTTTTAGCTGAAGTAGGTTGGATACAATATAGATATATTTTTTCATTTTGAGGAATGATTGTGCTATAATAGTCTGTGCTTTCTGTTCACAAACTAGGTAATAATGAAGTCAGTAGTAATCTGCTGCTCATCTTCCACTGTCAGGAGTAAAAGATTGGATGGGTAGAGATTCTCAATCCTTTCTAAACCTTGTCCTTGGACTAAAATATCGTGCATCCTCCATTACACTGGGTGAGAAAATAAATATATTTTCTGACTCATCTAGGTAACAAAAAAGCCTCCAAATAGTACAAACAGTTCCCCTGCTTTCATCTTGCATTCTTTTAACTATTTAAATTGAGTACAATGGAAAAGGACTTAAAAGCATTTGGTGTGAATGACTTAATGCAGATCTGAAAAACAACTGCTGGGCAAAACTCAATTGACTCTGAATGTGGTCCATATACAAACTCCTGAACTCAAGCTGAATTCTCATGCGAGTATTAAATTGCAGTGCAGCCTTGGATTGACCCTTTAGGAAGGAAACAATACATAGAATAGTGTGTTTGATACCAAGAAGGCTCTATATTTAAGCATGCAAGCATTTGAACTTCATGAAGAAAAAGAAAGTAGCAAAGATAAAGACAGTTTAAAAGGTGAAGAGGGCATCTAGGAGAACAGAAAAAAATGCACCACATAAAGACATTTATCTAGGTATGTTATTACTCACCTTGAAAGTTGTCAGCAAATTACAAAAAAAAATAGCTGATCTGAAGTATTTATTTGATAAAAGACCATCTTAATCCTCAATTATCTTGATGAAAGATGTTAGATATCTTTAGTGTTTGACACTTGCCTTTTTATAATCAGCAATACGAATATAAGAAGACTGTTCTGTTCATTCCATCTTTAACTGTGCAAACAAAACCAAAATATTTATCCAAATTTATCCAAATATCCAAAAATCATCCTATTTATCCAAAATAAATCTGGATAAACCATTCTCCTAGAAGTAGCTAAGTAAATTTTCTTACTGTCTCTCTTCTAAATAATTTGTTGAGTTTAGTTTCACTTAACCATGCTTACTTTCTTGAGGGAGTACAATGGCTCTCAAAATGTTTTCCCAAGACTACAGTTTAATGATACAAAGCACTTGGCAGCAATACTCCAGCTATAATTGTTCTTGACTACTCAATCCCCAGTAGTGGTATATAATACCTCTCAGTTTGAGGATCTGATCTGGTTTTAAAAGCCTGCAAAAATGCAGGGGGTGGTGGAAAGGCAAAAACAAATGGCCAGATGTGGGAGAGTGGGAAAGAGAACACTTGGGACTTACTGAAACTGATTTCTTAGGAAAAAGTCTGTGCAACCATGCATCTGTAACAATATGAAAAGAATTTCATTCTTAGGGCATTTTGGAACATCCTAAAGCATGGTTTTTGAATAATGAATGTCAGATCTAATTCACACAGGAAAGACTATCAGTTGTGGGAATGGGCATTCAAGTGTATCGTTCAACATTTACTGTACAGGAGTATTGGTCTATTTTGGTGTGACACTTTATTTCTCTATTGGTAAAGGTTAGCATTATTTTAGGCTGTGATAGAATATTAACTATTGTTTTGGAGATGTCTGGTGTCACCACTGCCTGTGATTTGACTGATGTATTAAAGCAGGGACAAAGCTTCTTGGGCATGTGGCTCTCACTGTTAACAAGATTGGAAAGTACAGTTCAGCATAGCAACATCTCATTGCTGTGTATAGTGTGGGATTCAGCTCATGCTGTTTCTGTGGAGTCTTGAAAAAAAATAAACACAAAACAAAGCTCCTACATGCTTCATTCACGGCAAAGGTTTTCTTTACCATTGTCCTTCGCAGTCCATTACCACGTAGATATTCTGTAGGGTCAATTTTTCATATATTTTGAATAGGTGTTGTAATTAATTGGACAACAGAGTTAGAAGGAACACTGACTAAGTGCTAAACTGTCCAAGACAGACAGGAAGATGTTTCCTTTATGAAGGAATTCAGCAATTTGAATTTTTGGCTGGAGGATTATTGTACAATTCCCATTACTATTTTGGCTAATCTGCGTAACATAAACAGGTCTTTAAGAACATCAGCTGAGTTCAAACTTTTTCTTCTCTTGGAAAACTTACCCAATGCTAACCACTTCTGTTCTGAAAGTTCACCAAAAAAGCTGAAACTTTCAAAGGCATAATACCTGAAACAGAACTGTAGGAGCAAGAAGCAGGAGGAAACATATTTTCATGGTATAAGACATGGTAAGAAAGAAGAGTCTAGGAGAAAATCCTGGTCCTGTCTCATCCACAGAAAACATGAGCCTTTGTCATGCATGGATACTGTAGAGTGCCAATAGGTGTGTATTCCTCCTGGAATTCCTTCTCATCAAGAGAAAAGGCCAGCAGAAGGGCAAAAAATATAGAAGTGCACTTTGTGCTTTGTGTTTATACATTAATGGCTGGATGGTGGAAGTTCATTGTGTGGCTACTGCAAGGAACAGAATGAAGGAGTAAACACAGTGTGGTTTGAGCCACCTGCAATGCAGGCAGAATTCTGGTTCTTTTTCTTTGTCACCTAAGTGAGATGCAGTGATCTGAATACTTTCAAATGGATTTCATGCTGCCTGAGAGGAAGATCCCATTATGTTTAAAAGCACCTTTTTTTCTGGTAAACCAAATATATGTGAGTTGAGCTCGACTGTAATTGGGCCTTAATTAGGCTTTTTATACTAATTTTGTACTAATGCATTTGACATAGAAGCTTGAGAAGAGGGGTTTAATGGGTGGGAAGGCATAAAGACATAATTTCTGGTTTTCTGTTACTTTCAAGTAATTTCGGGAACTATAAAACTACTTCTGTTGGAAGTCAGTATTTTACTTCTGCTGTAGCTCAGGTATGAAGTTGTGTAGCAAGAGCAGTTTCTACTAAAAGATTCTAAGGAGAAGGGCAAAACACACAAAAGACTGGACAATTCTAAATCTTCTGGAATAAATTTAAAAAGGAAAGATAAAAAATAGATATGTTTGGAAAGGACTAAGATCTATGCTCTGCAGTCTTGAAGAAAAAAGTCCAATCTAAGCAAAAAGCTTGAAGGTTTTTCAGCCTTTGCTGTCTGAGAGAATAAAAGCATGAGGATTCAGGTGCAAAAGGAATTACATCTGAGAATTGCAAAGAGAAGCAGTAGATTACCAGGGGCAAAAGGAACTGTATCTTAAAAGTATAAGGGAAAGTTACTAGTAAAACTTCCTCTAGTTCAAGTGAAATTTAGAATTCAATATAAAGTAACACTTCCTGTAAAAGTACTAAAGGGAAACATAATATGCAGCTTTTCTTGGCTGATAGAGCAGAAAAGAAACTTAGAGGACTTATTCCTGGTTTTTTCGTAAAGGCTAATCTGGGAGAAGAAAGGGGTAAATGTTGAATATACTGACTGAGATATCTTGTAACCTGTGAATACAGCTCAATGTACAGAACAATATGCCTTTTTCACTTATCTTGCACAAAAAGTTTAATATTTGCTCTCTTATTTCCTTAATAAGGGTGAGTGTTACAGCCTTAAAAGTTTCTGAATGAAATAATGTATTGGGTCTCTGTATCCTGTGGTCATCAGCTACAAGCCACTACTCATGTTGGGCTCTGACTACATTGTCCTGATGCAATTGGATTATAGCACCAGGTGGGAGGATCAGTTTTCACTGGAGAAAGAATGAACTACTCTAATGCACCAGGACAGTGGAAAGCTGAGCACAACAAATAAGTAGCTGTCCTTTGAAGCTTTTTTCTTCCAGTGATTAAAGTCCCTGCTTAAGTGCTTATGCTATAGTTATAATGAAAGCCACTAGCTTTAAACAATTTTCTAATTTATTCCTTCCTCACCATGCCACAAAGACACCTGATTTTCAATACACTATTTTTTAGAAAAGAAAATTTTAACAATAAGGTATAATTATGGAGCTATGTTATGCTGTTTAGAAAATCACTAAAACATATTCTGGATTAAAACAATACTGGTAAATATGCTGCCTAATTATTGAATAGAAATTAGAGAGGTCCTGCTGTTTTTCTGTCTTCTTGAAGGATTCTCAATGATCTGTGAGGGATTATGCCTCCCTCTGAAACAATTACCACCAAATTTGTAGTAAATTCAATCTGATCAAGACATCATTAGTTGCAAGGAGTAAATTAAAGTCCAGATCTGTTGTGAGGGAAAAAGCCAAATTCAGTCCTCTGAGTACTTTATTAATTGTCTAATGAAAAAACATTGAAGTCGGGGTTTTTTTTTTTTCACTGGAGAGCTGCATGTCAATAATGCAACTATGCATGGACTGGAATAGCACTTGGAGCCTTCTACAATTAAAGGCATAGACTCATCTACCATACTACATGTTACTTACCATACTTACTATATTACATATTGCATGACATATTACATATCCGACCATACTACAGTATTCCCAGGAACACCCAGAAAGAAAAATATGCCTACAAAGCATATTGCTCCTCCTCCCCCTCTTTCTGCCAACAGAGCAGGAAAAGGTAATACTACTGCAGCAACATACACTGAGGTTATACTGTTGTAATTGTAACAGGGCTTACTTGCAACAGACTCCCACTAATGACTGTCAAATAGAGGCATGCATTAGATTCATGTCTGCCAAATCATGAGAGAAAAAGCTGAACATCAGCTGGTGCTGCCTTACCCTTTACACAGAGAGGGGAAGAATAATTTACAGTATGTTTACTACTCCACACAGGCAGCACTAAGCCAACCATGGCAATGCACAGGGGAGTACACTGTTTGAACCTTTAAGAATGATAACAGTTAAAGCTAGAAAGAAAATTACAAGGTCACATCCTACTCTGATAGCTCATCTGCATACTGTTGATTTGATATTCTTTATTCCCAGCTTTCTACTGATCCATGGTGTTTGAACACTTAGCATGCTGCTTCGCTTCATTCAGTGATCACTGCAGTAAACCCTGAGCATCAGACACCAGAGCTCTCCAATGACAGGAGCCAAGATTCTGGTTATCTGTTAGACTGAATAAAAAGAACTGTTGCATAGCTTCAATAAACAACTAACAATTGCTGAACAGATCTTGAATTCATTAGGTGCTTTCTTGCAACCTTTACAGTAAGACAAATATGTATTCAGAAAAACTGAACCCAGTGCATCACAGTTAATTTTTAGTATTTATACCTTTAATATATTCAATATTTCTATAAATTCAGATATTTTTACTATGGAGTTTTATAGAAGTGTATCTGCTTGAAATCACTAAGCAATTTTTAAAAACACCATATGACTGACTGCTTTATAATGCTGCTTTTAACAGACTATATCATAGTAGGAAACTTCCTACATGGAAGTAATTTTGCAATTAAGTAAAAACCTGTAAAACTTCAAGTAACTTTCCCCAGGCAGCTCTGTCTCTTACATACCTGTAACATTTCTAGCCTAGTTAAATTGTTTTGGTGACAGCAATACAACAGCCTCCTCAAATGATGTATAATTTGTGGATTTATTATGCAATTATAAAGTGACAAGATTAATTATATTTAAGCTTGTATTTTAAAGTAATCTATTTCATCAGTCAGTTTTTAGTCCATGTAACCACTTCTATTGAAGTCAGTTGCATTACTAATCAAGACTTTCAGTAGCAATACATATACAGGTAACTCAGTCTTCAGATTTTCACTGAATGTGCAATATGCATACACAAATCTGACACTTTATTTATGCATTTTACAACACAAAATCAACAGTTTATTAAAGGCTGCATACACTATCCACAGTGTGTAAAGTGGGTATCAGCCATACCATTTTGAATTTTAGCATAACAAAACATTTATTCCTCAGTGGGTTTTTGAATATGAAAATCCTATTTGCTCTGAAAATAGTTCCTGCAAAAAGCCACACAACCCAGGTCCTGAAAAACATTCATGCCTATAAATTATATTCATTACTGGAAGAATTTTAATACAGTAGGCCAGCAATTATTTTCAATGCCTCTTAAAACTTGTACCAAAAAATATACATTTTCCATAAAATCAAAAAATAAAATATCTGAAAATGTTCTGTGATAAATCTAGAAAAGGGGGAGGGATCCAGTATTAAAAGTGAAGTTCTGCTTTCACATACATAATATAAATTGATACCAATGCATAGTATTTTTACAGCTGACAGAAGAGTTCGACTCCGTCTGCAAGATTAAAATGCAACAGCTATGGAAAGTAAGCAAACTGTTTATTTCACAAGTTTAACTTTGTCCTTTAGGACTCTAAATTTGGGATTGTTATTCACTTTCTTATTGAATATGACCAGGATCTCCTCTTCTGTTTTGTGACGTTCACCAGCTACTGCATAATACTGAGCTATCACCTGCACAAAGACAGAGAAATGGTTTTTAGTCTGTGAAGATGATTCCATTGTAAGCAGTAATAAATTTACATTACTGCAAGAAAAGTGTCATGGAAGCCATTGTGCTATTATTTCTTTTCAGAACCAGCACTGAATTTCTTGTGTAATTCAGTAAGCAACAAAAAACCGGTCCTTCAGCTGACATTCTGTTAACTGATATTCCATTAAAAAATGTTGAACTTTTTTTGTTTATGCCAGCCAGAATTTTCTCAGCTTCAGCATTACACAAATAAATTCAAAAGACCAAAGGAGATTAAAAAAACCATGCTGTACAGTACCTTTTTTCTTAGTTTCTTAATTGAAATTTCATTATCTGGAGCCTCTTTCAGAACTGCTTTGATGGTTCCCTTCCAGTTGAATTTACCTAGAAAATAATTAGGTGTACAATATTGTTAGTAAAATGAGGTATTCTGGGTTTTCTTCTCTACTAGTAACCAGCCATCAATCTCCTTATTTTGGAATCAGTTTGGCTACCACAACAGTTGTTACCTTACTGACCCTACAACAGGAGGGTGTCTTAAGAGTAAAGTCATCAGCTGTTCCTGAATATAAAATGGAATAGAGATGAAGAATCAACACAGTACTTGAACAACAGGGGTCAGAATTGTTTTTACTTAACTTCTGCACTTCAGCTATTAAGAAGAAACTCTTAAATAATACAGGAATAGTTAAGATCCTGTCTCTTCACACTTAAATCACGGGCAGTCAAATTTGACCATACCGCCTTCAGAGGTCATTAACTGGTGGTTTCCAAATAAATGATCTGTATGTTCAAACACAAAGCATGACAGGTGATAGGCAGAAGCAGATTCATCTAAGCATAAACTAAGGTCCAATGTATCTGAAGTCCAATTTATGATTCACTGAGCAAAAATGGGGATATGAGAGATACTAAGAGGTCTAAGAATTTGTTACTTTTTGTTGTGCTGTCTAATGTGCATGGCAGCAGGGAAGAGACCCACTGTGGTGAAACCTCAGTGTCCACTGGAAACAAGCGTAGCCAAAGGCTGCCAGCACAGCACAAACAACAAAGTAGAGAAGTTAATTCATTATCAGGTGTTAAGAGTAGCACAGGCTACTTACTTTGGAACAGATGTGTATACTGAATATACACACATTCATGTATACTGAGGCACAATTTATTTCATGGCTTGCTACAGAAGCTGTATTTGTATCATGCATTAGGTCTTTTCCAGAGTAGTTTTGTAACAATCTAAATAGCTCCTTTAAGAATACCTTTATCTGTTCCCACATTTTCTTCATTGTCATTGATGTTTTCTGTTTCCATGTCTTCTGAAATGGTTTCAGTTTTCATTCTCTTTGTTTTGGTATGAGGTTCCTCTAGAGATGGAATTGGACAAAACATACACAAGAAAGATTTAAAACTAAAAGTTCTGACATTACTTAAGTTTTTGTTCTTGTAACATGAATTTATATTTGCAAAGTGGTTCAGATTTTATAAAAGAAATGTGGAATCATTGTTAAAAAGAATCTAATTTGTATATATAATGCACTACTTTAAAATTCTACTTAGGTAGTTTACTGAGCTTTGGAATTGAGAAAAAGCAAAGCAAACATGAATATAAGTTGTATGATGGATACCTTCTACATGTTTATGTTTGCGTTTCTTTACGTTTGTTTCCTCTTCTGTTTCACTGTGTTTGCCATTTCCATTTATTTCAAATTTATCCTCCACACTCTCTTTTCCTTTTTTGGACTTTTTACTCTTTTTTACTTCTTCCTGGTTTTCCAATTTCAGATCTTTTTTCTCCTTCTTTTTGTTCTTTTGTCTCTCTTCTTTTCGTTCCCTCTTATTCTTTTTTCTCTCAGTTTTTGCATCTGTAATTCCATTTTCTTCTGCCTTTGTATTTTCCCCAGTTTCTGCAGACTGCTGCTCTTCCTTCTGTTGTGGTTTGTCTTGTTCTTTTTCATTTGAAGTCTTTTGTTGAAAGAAAGATAATTACAGTTTTTACATGTGTTTTTTAACATTGCAACTTTCCTCTACTAGATCATTGGTAACTCTTCAGAACACTGATATCCTGAAATCAATTAATTGCTCACATGTGATGTCACTAGTTACCTGAGAAGCAGCACTAGTGAAATAATGTGCCTGATTCTTCTTTTAACTTAACAGACTAAATGCTAATTACCATCACAGAAGAAATGTTATATTACAACATATGTAATTCCTAGTTGAAGTAAGCATCTATTGTGTTTTAAATTATTTGTTAAGTGTACTTAAGGAAGTGACAGCTCTTTAATTTACAGAAACAAAACTACAGCACATTACAGCAAGATGCAGAACTTATTCCCAAATACACAGCCCTCGAGTAATAATCTCTTTTGCCATCCACTTCCCTGTCTTGGATGTGTCTGGGACAACAAACTGTTATGACATGACGCTAAAAAAGGCACTCCTGCTTGTTTTAATTATAGTTCTTTCAACATATTTGGTTTTCTTTCAATGTTATATTCCTCTCCTTTAGTAAACGTGTTTCTTTCTTTCCTGGCTCTTACATTTTGATTCCTCAGAAAAAGTGCAAATAAACTTAACTGGAATCATCAAATCAGAAACACAAAGCATCATCAACAGGGGATTAATGCCAAAGCTTTGCCTACACTCTTCCTCAAAAGAATTTGGGTGAAAGGAGGGAGAACATCTTTACATCAGCTGAGAAATTAGCTTCTCCAACAACTTTCGAGTAGCAGCAATAGATGCAAACAAACAACAGCCTACCAAAACACGCTAAGCTAGTAATGAAATATCAAAGAATTAGGCACTGACAAAAGGTCAGAGTGAGTCCACAGTTTGGACAAAGAAATGGGAAGAACTTGCACCACAAACTGGAGGATCTCTCTCCCACTAATGAAATAGGTAAACTATGTGCTTGTTAATTTCTCACTCCAACACACATAAATTTGAGACCAATAAACACTGAAAGATGTCTTGTTCTGTTTTAGTATGTGACAAAAGACTGGAACAAAGATAAAGGCAGTGCTTTTTTCTTTTTTTTCATGTACTAGTAGCATAAATTAGCCTTCTGATTATCATGGCACAATCATGTCACCATGTCCAAGTTTTCAACCACAACCTACTCAGTATGAACAACTACTTCAGCTACAGTTTTGTGTTCCACAGATAACAATTTAGTCAAGAAATATTACATCGTAACAGAATCTGTTGGAACTGTGGGAGACAATGTTTCCACTAACATCTACAAAGGGAGTCTGAAATGTTTTCCTTCAAACATTTTGGAGTGCATTACCATTTTATAATGTACCCCCAGTTAAACTTACGTTTCTGGTTGCTTCTGAGAAAACATCCCACACTTGATCTTGCAAATTGCTGTCATTAATTCTCAAACTGTTCTTGATCCAATTCTGTGCATAGAAAAAACAATAATAACTGAAAACATAAACCTCTGACTTTATTTCTTCATTACCATATAATTGGTTCTTGTTTTTAATTTTTCATTTAAGAACCTAATCACTGCTTTTGACTAAGATCTGGTTAGAGGTTACTCCCATTAATCTCTCAAGCCTCCTTGCTAAATTGTTTCACATATGTCTAGGTACTGTTAGGAGGCTACACCATATATCTCAATTGCCTTACCAACAGCCATCCCCAAGTGGTTAAATATATACAAAAGATAATCCTCAAGCTTTTTGATACTAATGGCTATGTTAAGGTCCCACCAAATCTTCTGACTGTTCCCATGAGTTAAAACATTAAGGATCTGATCTTATTTATTTGTGTACTGGACATATGGTCATGCTCCTAAATGGATACCTTAGTTTATTACAAGAAAGTATAATCTAAACAAATATCTCAATGCAAACATTTGAAAGTTGTTTGGGTTTGCAGGTGTTCCTGGTGAAAATGAAAATATAGCAATAAATTATGCTGTTCACACTATCTGCAAGAGATCAACTTTTAGAAATGTGGAATTCAATGTTAAATGTAATGTAAAGATTTTTACATTGCAATGAAAACCCCAGGAAAGGTGCACTAGTAAACTGCAACAATTAACTGCAAAAACTTTTGATCTTCCACTGCAATGTATCTTATCAAAAAGAGAGGCTTCTGGAAAATATCATTTTTCCTGCTCAGAACATTAATCCTGTAGGGAAATAGTCTAACCTTCAGCTTGCTAGCAGCAATTTCACCACAGCTCTATTAAGTTCTATTTGAGTGCTTTGGAAGCAAGCCTGACCTTCTCTCAGCCTCACAATCTGAGGCACAGCACAGGGTGGGGTGGGGGAAAAGGCCCGTTTGTGAGTAATTATTCACTTTTAATGAAATTTTTTATACACAGTAAATTCTCCACATCTGTAATTTACTTTGCATGCAGAGCAGGAGACTCTGTCAGAATACTGAGTAACAGGAAAACTCTCAAAACAGGACCTTGCCTTCAGGAAAAAACAAAGCCAAAGAAATAAGAAATCTTTAAAAGTATGTCTAAGAATACTTAGACATTCAATAGAAATAGCAAATAGTCAAAAAAGAAAAGTATTGAAAACAGAACAAACCTACATATGGAGATTAAGCTTAAAAGTTAAGTCTCCGGCTTAATACCTAATTCAACTGGTAGACCAAGAGTCCTTTTAAGCAAATAAATGTATTTTGCAACCACTGCCTATTTGAAATTCAGTTATTACACAATCTATACGAATGCCCAAATAAGCAATTTGTCCCACCTTTGTTAAAAGAGAGTGGAATTCCCTAAAAAAGTCTGGTTTTATGCTCACTGCACAGATTACTGCAAATTCTATTAATAAACATACCTGAAACTTTACTTTTTTTCTTGGAATGTTATCAAAGGCACGGATTTGCTCCAGAATGTTCCGCACTTTAGGGCTTATGTTGGGCTTCTTCATTACTTCATGAATTTTCTGAATGAAGAAAAACAGAATTAAATCAGCAAAGCAGCATAAGGATCAAACAGTACATGTCAGGTGTGCAAGTCTGAAATACACTGGGCAGAAATCACCCGGCACCCACAACTGGTAGAGTCTACTCATAGGAAATGTTCAAAAAACATGAGAAAAACACTGACCTTTGGCTCTATCATAGCTCGTTAAATGTGTGAAAATTATCTACATAAACATTTATACCTATGTAGTAAGCAGAGGTAAGCAGGACTGCTCACCAGCTTTCTGATGAATAAGTTACAAACTGTAAGAAAAACATTTCAAACTGAAGTAGTATCACAGAAGGGATTCCTGCAGCGTGAAAAAGACCTGCATTAAGAATAGCAACTTTTTGGTTTTGGAGTTAATTATGAAAAATCAGGCTTACTTTCAATGTCACAGCTGACATGCATTTCTTCTGGCAGCAGTGCCAGCTTCAACAAGCATTCATCCCTATATGACAGCTCTGGATATTACTGTGCTATGTGTATCAGCACAAGAGAAGAGAGATTATACCAGACCCTCATGGCAGCCCCTTGAACAGCACTGCTGCTTGTGGGGGGAAAAAAGCTCTGGGATTCCCAGTACTTAGAGAATGCAGCCACTGGACACTGTAGAGCCTTCCTGTACTTCTGAAGATCTGGTGACTGAAAGGCTTTGTGAATATGTTAAGACTATCAGAAAAAGGTGTCTGGTAATAATCCCTCATCCTTCTACTTAAGAATCACTTACTATTGAGGCAGGCAACAACACTCACATCATGCTGCCTTTACAAATGTCCTCAAAGAGTGTTCAATCTCAATAAGAGCACTCATTTCTGACTTTAAAGGTATTCGTCATATGCTTCAAGTATGCGTGCAGCTTAGCACCTTCTTAGGATGCGTTCTACATGATAGAAATAACAATTCCATGCAAAAATGTGATCTAACTTACTACTAATGGGGTTTTAAATGTGTTTGAGGTCCTTCCAAAAACCCTTGAAGGAAAGCCATAAGAGGGTAGATTCTTGTGTAAGACAGAAAGAGTAGGAAATATTTCTATCCATGCTGGAGCTTCTCCTGTTCAACATATTTACAAAATATCTGACAAGAGGACAGCAAATTTTCCCAACGATATGAAGCTATTCAGGATGAGGACTATGAGGATTCCAGAAAGATCTTAAGAAAATGAGTGACTAGGTAATAAAAAGGTGAAATACATTCAACATAAATTCATGTAAAGCAAGAAGGAAAAGCAATCCTAATTTCACATCTAAAATGGCAGGCTTTAGTTGACCATTGGAGCTTAGATACAATATCTCAGGGTTAAAATAGCCAATTCCATGAAAATGCCAGCACAGTGATCAGCAGCAGTGATCAAAAAAACGACCCAAAAGTAGATTAACTGACAAAAAACAGTTAGAAAGGAATAAGGGACACAGAAAACATAATTATGACACGTGGTAAATCTATGGTTCTCTTACATCTTGAACAGCATTTCACAAGCATACAGTAGAACAGGAAGATTTTAGAAGACCAAAGATATAATTTACATATGAAGAACAACTGAGCAGGGTAGGATTTTTGAGCCTTGAACAAAGAATATGAGATGGGGAGGGATGCCTGACAGAGGTCAACAAAAGCATAAATGGCATCAAAAGGATGGACAACTACCAATGTCTCTTTGGATGCAGTTGGGAACATTACACTAAATCAAACCAGTAAGAACAAAAACAAAAAACACATTTCTTACTGGGATAAACACAGACCTATCAAGGAAATGCCAGAAGACAATTGGAGATATTGGTAAAAATAGGTCTCTGGTTTGAGCCAGTATAGGCTCTTTTCTGTCTTTCATAATTACAGACAATAGTTACTGTAGGTGTACACAGTACAAATCGTACCTGAATCCACTCCTGCTGTTTAGCATCTCCTTTGTTAGTTTTGGCTTCAAAGCCTTTCCCACCATATTTCTGGTCTTCACTTACGCACTTCACGTGTTCCTTATAGTCATCACCCCTGAATATAAGAGATTTTTAACCACAGGTCACTGAAATGCTTCACTCTTCAAACTATGCAACACTTAGCCAACCAACAAGCTGAAGTAATAGATGATTTAAATGAAAGGATCATTTAAACCTTATTACTGTCAATGCTTAAATTATAAAAACGTGATGTGCTTAAACTACATGCTTATAAGACCACAGGCATTTCTGTCATGCTACAGCTTTCAGTGAAAATTTCTGACTTGCATCTCTTGTTTTTGTGACAAGAGCGAGCAAGTGAATCTGCAGAGTGAGCAAGGCTATTTCCCATTCTTTACATACCAGAAATCCTTGCCACAATCCATGCAAGACAGGCACTGACATTTTCTGCAGATGTTCACATGCTTTTCAACCTGTGCTTTCTTCACAGCTTCTCCACACGCATTGCATGTGAAAACTACCATGTTGACGAGTGGTCAGGAGCCTCTTCCTTCCCACAGAAGTGCAACTCTAGGAATACAACAAGAAGAAGATATTAATTTACAACTTGAAAGAAGCACTTGGAGGGCCGAAGCGAAACACACCAGTGCACCCACTGACAGAGAGGGTGAGCAGCCCGGGGCTGCACGTGCAAGAAGAGCTCGTTCCACCTGATGCCCTCCGTGAGAGCAGGGGAGATCAGCACCCCGGGAACCAGCAATCCCTGCATCCGCCACCCCAACAGGGAACCAGTAACCCCCGAACCATCCCCCAAACCCGGAACCAGTAACCCCCATACCCATCACCCGAACGGAGAAACCAGCCGTAGCCCCTGCACCCACCTCCCCAACCCCGGAACCGGTGACCCGTACCGCCCCCCACGCCGACACGTCGCGCAGGCGGCGTTCCCTGTCCCTTCTTTCCCCTGCGGGACTCCGCCGCTCCATCCCGCTCCCCACAGCTNGGGCCGGCTCCTGCCCTTCGGCTGCTGTCGCGCCCGTGCGAGGCTGCGCCTCATTTTCCCCTGCCCGGGGCCGGGTGTCCGTGTGCTCCTCCCGCCGCAGCCCCGTCCCCCGAGCCCGCCACCGGCCGCTCGCCTGCCGTGTCCCCGGGCAGAGCCGGCCCGCAGTGAGGCAAACCCTCCCTCTGTCCTCTCCTCCGTGCGGCACCTCGAGCCTGGGCCCCACCTGGGCGGGGCTGAGGGGAACTTAGCCCTAAATAGCGGCTGTGCCGGAGGGGTTCCCCGTGTTCGGGAGCGGCTCCCCGTGCCCGCCGGCCCCGTGGGGAGACACGCACCTGATGGGTGAGAGGCACTTCACTGTCAAAGTAATTGCAGGATGCCGTGGTGGGAAATGTTCACAGGGAAAGTAAATCGATGTGCTTTCTTTATTTTAAAGCCTAGTCAAAACATGCTAAGCATTAATAGAGAAAAAGCACAATATAATAGCTCCCTCCTTTGCAGCAGGAGGCAGGGAGTCACTGAATAAGCCAGGATAAATTAATGTGGAACCCTTATCGTTCATGAGATACAATAATGGGGCAACGACTATCTGGTCATGCTTAACAGAAGGAGGTTTTCCTACTTTATTCCTTAGAATAGGAAGATTTTCCTCGTTCATTCCTAGTTAGAAGACTAGAAATTTGGATTGTCCTAATAGCTGGAATTGTCATGTTCACAAGTGCACAGGGAAAGTATTACATCCTTGTTAGGAGAGAAAAAAAAAAAAGGAAGTATAGAATTCAATGTAAATGTGTTGTGTTGGAATGTGACTTGTCTTTCCAACCTGTTAAGAGGGGATTTTTTTCGTTTAGATATTACATTGTATTAAAAACAATACCATGCTAATGTGTCTAATTAATCAGATCCACAGTGGAAATGTATGTAGCTAGAACAACAACAAGTGCCTGAAATAATACTACTACTATGTTCTCCCTTTTGAGTTTGGAGGATTGAGAAATTGAGGTTTTCCTCTACAAATGCTACTGATTTTGCACGTGCAATGTGTTTTGGCATTAGAATCTAATTATTATGGAATTTGTTTAAATTAGGGTGCATTTTTTTGTGGTTATGGAGTTCAGTTTATTGGCAGCACCATTAGATTTTTGCAGATGCTCTTTGTTGTAAGCAAATCTCTGTTAAAATCAGTATTTCAAATGTGTATTGCTGTGTATCTGTTGGTGAGCAATACTGTGACTCTTAAACCAGAAAAATGTCATTAGCGATCAAATTTTAGGTGTAAACTGAAGTTTGCTTCCTTTGAAAGCTAAAATAAATTCTTAATATTTTAAGTTAATTTTGCAGTTTAATATTCACCTGAGCATTTTATTTCATTATAGGTAATTTAAGTGATTTTCTAGCATGGACACTGTTGCTAGCCATAGCTGTCATCTTCTCCAGCAGCTACATGAACAGCGCATTCAGGGGCTTCTCTGTGACTGCATGCTGGTGGTGAAGGGTGTCTGCTTCAAAGCACACAAAAATGTGTTAGCTGCTTTCAGTCAATATTTCAGGTATGTGATAGAAAATTCTTCTCTTTAAAAAGTTAACTAAATGCTGTTGGCTGAGGTTTTCTCTGAGAAGGGTATTTATTTCTGTTGGTCGCAGGAACTCTTTGGAGTATAAGGAGAAAAGGGAGATTGTTTGTCCAGAGATAAACCTGTGTCAAGTATTCTAGCATGCTCTTTGATTTTTACATTTTCTTGAATTACTTACTTGTAGTGCTGCAAGTAATAGATTCTGGCATGGACCTGTATTCAGTATTTCACCAGAAAAAGATAACTGCTTACAAGGAACATAGTAGAGTATATGAACAGAGCCAGATAAGGGGTAAAACTGATAAAATGTTATCCATTTCCAAATAATGGGACTTGTTTCATCAATCATATTCTAAATAAAATGTGACTATATAGGTTATTATCTGCTTACTCAGATTCTCAGAGACAACAACCTGTGTTTTAAAGTATACAGGTGGCCCATTACACCACATCACTGCTTTCTTACCCTTCTGTACTGCCTTCAATTGTGCCTTCAAGTTTTGGGGGGTGCTGGATCTCCCAGCTTAGTGTTTTATATTAGTTATGAGTAAGCTGTTAGATCTGGCAGTTTTTAAACCTTGTTTTTTGAAACATCTCTAAAGCTTGACTGCTAATTCATTTGTAAGAAACCTATTTTTATGTTATAACCAGGGAAAAAAAGATAAGAGGTTCCTTTTTCTCCTCTAGTATTGTACTGCTGATGAAGTGTAATTATGCTCAAAGACCAAATTTTTAAAGTAGTTAAAAAGAACTAAGAGCTCAACTTCTATTAAAATTCAATAGGATATGAGTGGCTAATTAATTTAGACTCTCAACCCAGATCTGTTCATTATAGTTCCAGTTTTAATTTAGATAGGATGGTCTACATTTATGAAATAATTTGGATGTGGGCACTGGCTTCACAGTATCCCCTGCTTTTCTAAAGTTTCAGCATAGAGTCACATTTTCTTAAGATTTAGAGCTCACTGATATTATGCCCTCCTTTAAACAAACCCAAATTTGAGATTTAGCCCACAAAGAGGAACCATTAAGTTTGGGGCATTTTTTAGTGTAGGAAAGTAACTACATAAGAGTGACCTGACCCCATTTATATATCATTGTTTACTGTGGGAGTATCAGGATTTTAATGGGTATAAGGTTTTTGACTGAGAGAGAGTATGAACCCACTTAATCTAGGACTATTTGTACATGTGAAGAACTGCATCTCTGATGCTGAGAGTACTTTACATCAAATAGTAAGAACTTCTGTGAATTCATTCATTATAAGTATTCAGTGACAATTCAATGGGTATTGGTTGCACTGCTGTTTTAGGATTATGTACCTGTACTCTTCATTATTCTTTTACTTGGTTCTTATCCAGCACCAGTAAAAAAGTACCTTTTTTGATATGAGAAAATAAATTGAAAATAATACCATCTTTTTGTTTAATATTGCCATCCTCTTGTGTGTTTGTGGAGAAATAACTAATGCTAAGAACTTTGATAGGCTTACTGATGGAGTTCAATGGACAAGTTCAGTTGCCAGAGGAGAAGAGTTTAGCTGACTTTGAGGTCTATCTTCTCCCTTTTGCTAGAAAATTTATGTCCTGTTTGATCTGCCATGATGAAAGGAGAAAAACCATTCTGAGTCAACCCGTTCTGCAAATTGTCCATAAATACACCACTGCACCTAATATGTGAAGAACGGTGGATAAGAAACCACAAGCGTAGGTGTTATTTGAAAACGTTAAAAAATACAGAATTAAAGTTAGATAAAGGATCATTTACTTTGATTTATACTTCAAGTGCACTAATGCAGGACTAATATATAAGACAAGTAATTGAGCAGTTTTGAGAAATTCATCATCAAAAACACAGCAATCTTTAGAGTACAAACTTGTTTCATACCAAGCAGCCTATTTGAGATGTATGTATGTTTTTCTTATTGAAGTGTTTGTGAATTATTTGTGTTTGTATTTGAATATTTGCCTTATTTTATCAGGACCCTTTTCCAGAATTCTTCAGGCCAGAAGAATGATGTGTTTCACTTGGACATCAAAAATGTAGGTGGCATAGGCCAGATCCTGGACTTCATGTACACCTCCCACCTGGATCTTAGTCAGGACAATGTACAAGCTATGCTGGACATTGCACAGTGCCTCCAAGTGCAAAATGTGCTGAACATTTGCCACACCTTTATAAAGTCTTCCACAGCTGTGGAGCAGGCAGCCAGCATGCCGTGTAATAGTGTATTTTCACTGCAGAGCACTTTGGGTACAGATACCAACTGTGCCAGTGACGGCTATGGGACAAACCTATTGTCTGAGTGCTCAGCTGACAGACAAACTAACAAAGTCTTGGCTGAGCAGCACTCACAGTCTGTTAATCTGCACACTCCGTCAGGTGATGGACAGAAACCACCACAAGATTCCTTAGATGGCAACTGCACAGAGCTCCCATTTAAGCAAGCAAATTACTACTATAAACTACGCAACTTTTACAGCAAACAGTTCTATAAACAAAACGCTTGCTCTGATCACGAGAGAGGAGCAGAACCATCCTTTTCTTACAGCACATCCACAGAAATAAACACAGTGGAGAATAATTCTTGCACTGTCAATCACTCTGAGTGTATTCTGGAAACCTCTGAGCATTTACCATCAAACTTTCTGGTTCAGTCTGCAAGTGAAGCTGCTCCAGACCAAAATGCAGAGAGCACAGTTATGCAGCCCACCAGACAGATGCGGCTGAAAAAGGCAGTACACCTCAAAAAGTTAAATTTTCTAAGATCTCAGAAATCGGCAGAGCAGCCACCTGAGCCCCAAAGAGATGACAGTAGAATAACAGAAGTAATTGAACCTGTAAATGAAAGTACCACGGACACGACAGATGTTAGAGTTAGTGATGAAAAAGAAGCTGAAGATTTAGTGAATTCAGAGAATTTTGAACAAACTGTTGAAGTGGAAAGATCTCAAGGTCCTTTGGAACAAGAAGGACAATCACAGACTCTTCAGTCACAGAAACAATATACTTGTGAATTATGTGGGAAGGCTTTCAAACATCCAAGCAATTTGGAGCTACATAAAAGGTCTCATACAGGTACAGTTATCAGTTACTTGGTCTGTAGACCAAATATTTCAGTTATAGGGAATATCTTGCAGTGTTGCTTGATTTAGAGATGCTGGTTAAAGGTCTACTTTCAAAAGGCTGTGGTTTGTTTTGTTGTTGGTGGTTTTTTTTTTTTTTTTTAATGGGTAATCCTACAGAAATAAAGAACTGTAATACCAAGTTTTGCTGGGAGTTGTAGAAAAGATTTCTATGTATTTGGGGTTTTGGGTGCTTTTTCAAAGAACATCGTGTGAATTTGATGAAAATGAAATTTCAATGAAAATTTTAGTTTTGTCCTGCATTTAGAGGAGTCATTTCTAGTCAGTTTGTCAGGTGGCCCAGATGTTTGCGCTGGATGACGACAAAAGGTGTAAACAAATAAATGGTACTATAAGTATCCTAGGATACATCTGTTCTCTCTGGTCATATATTCATTGTAAGATACAAGTGATTGGGGCTTGATAGTAATTTTTTTTAACCTGTAGAAATATGCCTTATAGCAACTTCAATTGTGTTTACCTAGAGAGTAAGGTTCTTGCAGGCTGCAGAGTAAATGGGAGTTTTGAATTAATGTGCTTTGTTTTAAAAACTCACAGGTAATATTTTTAAACCTAACATAGATTTATTTCTAAGTATCTTTTTATTCTAGTGAAAAACAAGCCCTAGTTTAACTTCAAATTATTTAATTTATCTGTTCAATTTAATGAGCATGTCCTATTATTAGATATGCTTCTTTAGAAGAGTTTTTAAGAATTACCTTGGCTAGGCAGGTAACACAGTTGATTCAAAGTCCTTGAGATGGTATTACTCCTGGTTAAGCTGTTGAATATTTTTTGCTTTTCTTTTTCCCTGTATTAAATATACAAATGCATCTCTCTCAACTTGTCAAATAAACATAATTTCGGAAATCATCATACATGTATTGGTACTTTGACACTAAATATGAAACTCTCTAAGCAGACATTAATTTATTTTGTTAACTGATCCTTAGAATTAAAAGTTTATTTTTGTATTTTATTCATGGAAAAATCTTCCCAGAACCTGAAAATATGAACATTTTGCATTAGCTTCCTGAAATTTTCAATTGTTAGCTTTAACTGCTTCTGTATGTTCATGTTGCTAATACTTTTTTTTATCATGTTCTCCTGTGGAAGAGTTGCATATGCCTCTTACCTAGATCCTCTTTTTGCCTTGTATTTTTTTGAATCTTATTACCTGGTTTGAGCTGGTATCATCAGGTATATTTTAATATCCTAGATTTTCAGGAAAATTGATGGTCAGGTAGAAGCCAAGAGCATCTAGAAAAGTCCCAGCTATCTGCAGTAGCATGTCAGTTTGTGCTAGAGAGACCCCAGGATTCAGGAATTCTCAGCTACTTTTCACACACCATCTTCTTCCAGTAGTTTTCAGAAATTTCAGACTTGAATGCTATTTAATAAAGCATTAGCATTCTTCTATGAATGTGCTAAGATGACAAAAGTGTAAGAGCCTAAGTTTAACAAATAATAAGCACATCAAAGGATGGAAAAACTGAGGCAAGGATATGACTAGAAATGCCTGTTTGCTTCCCTGTTATTTTTGGGAATTATTCCCTGTTATTTGCCTGTTATTCATGTTAATTTTTTTTTAATACCCAACTAGTACAAAAAGAGTGTTTGGGAAATTGCAGTGGATGGTGAGTAGGATGTTGATATTAGAAAGACCTGTAGCAGAAGGTACAGGACACATCTGTATTGTTACTGTTAAGCACACTGGTAGTTAAGTAATATAAGTGTATGCTAAAAGTCATTTCTATTCATCTGCCACTTCAGAAAGTATAGCAGATTGCTAGCTAATCAATTTTATTTAAAAACATTAATTTTCTAGAGCTAAGCAGAGGGGAATTTAAGTTTTACAGTGCTCACTGAAAGCCCTCCCAATACAGCTCTGCTGAAGAGATGGAGGAAGCTGAAATGGACATGTCACATTGGCAAATCTGTTTTTAACCCAAAAATGACAATTCTTTCAACACAAGTGCTGTGGTGGTCTGGTTACCAAGAAAAAGCACATGTGAAATTATCTGCCTCTGAACACTAGGAGCTACTAAAGAATTTACAGGTTAGCATGGGTGCATTGATGAGCTTTCTGTGTGAAGGCAGCCAAACTGTGTTCAACAGTCATTGTGCTGGCATATCTGACTGTTTTATTTGTATTATTATAATGGACATGTAAAGGAATCTCTAAACAGAGCTTACTGCACTGACTGGTTGATTTTGGCTGAATGTTACAATTTGTTCTTTATTATTATACTGACTTATCTGAAAAAAAGGAAGTAACCGTATCTCTTTTATATAGTCCATACCTGTCCAGAAACATCCAGTGGTTTTGTTGGGGTATTTTATGTATTTTCAGGGAACATCTCAAAACAACCCAAAACAAACTCGGGCCAATGGAAAGAACTCTTGGCAGGATGGAATGCAACAGGAACAGAGTAGCACTGCTATGTAATGCAATACATTGTTGGTCCTCAACCTTTTCATTCTGAGCTTTGCTTGAGCAACTTCCAGCATTCTTTGCCTTAGTGGGTACAGCTTTGTGATCTCATCAGAAACACCACTTCTGCCTTCATGCCTTTCTCTCCTGGAGCTGACACAACACTGCTTTGATCACTGTTGTGTACTTTATCTTCACCTCTTCTTGCAGAATGTTGAACAAGAAAGGATGTAACAGAAGGTAGAAAGTACAAGGCAGGCCAAGGGTTCAAAAGTAAAGTCCCCTGGATTAAGCACTGTCTAAATTGTATCCAGTTACTACTTTTCCCCAGTTTTTCTCTATTGCTGTTGATCCAGCCATGTATCCCACTATTGTGTACTTTATCTTCTTGCAGGGTGTTGAACAAGAAGGACACAATCTTGGTGTTCTCAGACGAAGTTTTTGGTTTGGAATTTATTGACAGTTGTAGAATCATAGAATAATTTAGATTGGCATGGATCTCCTGAGGTACTCTGCTCCAGTTTCCTGCTCAAGGCACATCAAATTAGATCGGGTTGTTTTGCTTACAACCTTGTGTGTAGTGAAAATTTTGGACATCTCCAGAGACAGAGTTTCCACAGCCTCTCCAGACAATCACTCCCAGTATCTGACCACCCTTGTGGGGCAAAAGATTATTTTCATGTATCTAATTGGAATTTGTCATGATCAAACTTGCATCTGTCGCCTCTTGTCCTAAGACTGTGTGCCAGGAACAACCTGCTTGCATCTGCCCTCCCAAGCCTGTAGACAGCAGTAAGATTTCCTGTGTGCCTTCTTTTCTTAAGGCTCCAGATATGGTCTCACCAGTGATAGGCAGAGAAGAATAATCTTCAGCTTATTAGCTGCACTCTTACTAATACACCCTCAGGTCCAGTGAGGCTAATTGCTTCTGAGCAATAGGTTACTTGAGAAGCCCAGGGGTTTGGAATTCTATGCAAGTGCAAAATTGTTCTCCAAAAAGTAATTTGATGTTTCTTTTCAAAAAAACCACCTTGATTGATTTATCTTTACCTTGGGGGGAAACTGTCCAATTCGTTGTACATCAGTACAGTTAGAATGAGGCTGCATGCAGCCTACAATAATTGTTTGGAGAAATTTAAGCCTCCAATTCCTTCCCTCTCCCTCTAGTAATTTCAGAGTAGATTCCTGTTCAGATACTATTCTTTAGGTCTCCAGTAACTTTTTTTTTTTTAATAGGTAATTTCTGCAAAAATTGCTTACTATTGTTTTTTTATCCTCCATTTCTTATTATCTTGATGCTTTTATGGCTTTCAGAATCCTTCCCAGTTGCTACAGATCTGGCTCCCTGTTGGTTTCATGTACATTTGTGTTGTCAGTATCAGAATTTTTAGTGTTTTGCAAGTTTAAAGCCGTAATGAAATCAAGCGTCAGTGCTCTTTAGAGTTGAGTGACTTTATAGTTGATTTACTGATTTCATAATTTTTATCTCTAATGAAGGAAAGCTTTTTTTAAATGGCCAGATTTCCATTCTTCATTAAGTAGACAAAGTAGGTAAAGCCTCAAGCTGTCAGACTAACTGCAAGGTTGCAGTCTGTGAAGCAACAAAACTGTATGTTTACTCTGTGTTTTAAAATCTAAAGAGAATTGCATTTAGTCCTTGATCCTAAAATATGTTGGAAGAACTTCATCTGTATTTGGCAAGAGGAAAGGAAAATGGAATTCCCACACCTGGATATGGTAGATATTGCTTGTAACATTTCCAAGGATGGAGGAAAAACATTGATGTAGAGAATGCTTAATGGAAGAGAAGCCAAGAGGTGTTCTGTAAAGTCAGGAAAATTAAAATTAAAGAAGTAAATAAAAATCTTTATACAGATTTTTTAATCATGATCAAGATAAAATACAGTTTAAGGTCTCTTTTTCCCCTTTGGAAATATTCTGTTTTCAAAATCACATGGATTTACACTAGTTTTGTTGCCCTGCAAATGTGGAACAGATTGTAAATGTCCTTTAAATGTGCAGTTAGACTCATGGAAGATGATAAGTGTGACTGCCATTGAATGACTGGTATTTGAGTGTCATTTTTGTTTTCAAAATTCTAAAAGATGCACATAAAATTTTATCAACAGTGGAAAAACTAGGAAACCAGGAACTAAGCAGGGGGAATTGAAAAACACCTATATGAAATACTGTAGCGGGGAAAAAGTTATTACAAAAATATATTTGTCTTAAATTAACAATGAGAGAACTGAGGTGTTGTACAGTCACATTCTAGATTGAGAGTCAAGTTATTTTGAAAAGCTGAAGTGGGCTGCATCAGTTTTTACTAAAGCTGCTAGTCTGTTTTTGGAGATTCAAGGGTAACAGTTTTACATATATAAATTCAGAATTTTGGAGCGAAATACTTGGGTAATCTTCAGGTACTTCTGTGTAGGATGAGAATTTGAAGGCAAATATATATTTTCTGGAACTGAATGGCTATGTGCTGAGCAGAGATGTATGGTAGACATTAAAATCAGAAAACACAATTCTTCCAAATTAGCTTCCCTTCATTCCTCCTTCTTTTTAAGAATGTGTCTCTGTGCAAGTGAAAAAACAGGTGCCCTTCCCATCACTGTTGTTATTGGGCCTTGTCATCTATTCTGTTCTTCCTGGTGCTATGATACTCCTTTCATTTCGAATCAAAATTATTTTTAAAATATTAAAACCTGCACCCATTTGTATCAAAACTCTTCTGCTTGTTTTGAAAGATAAATTCTGAGCAAGTCTGCCTCACAAACTCAGTAGTAAAAGCTGTATTTCCCTCTTGAATTTCCCCTTAAATAGATGGGTAAGTATCCTTTTGGGAGTATTTTTTACTCTTACATTACATGTTTTAAAAGGAAGTGTACCAGTTTTAAACTTTTCTGTTCTACTGCAACTATTAGAAGTTCTATGTTCTGTTTCTTCTTTTAGGTGAGAAACCTTTTGAATGTAACATTTGTGGGAAACACTTCTCACAGGTGGGAATATTTTATATATTATGGTACTTACACTTGAAATGCATCTCTGTGTTGATTCTAAAAATCTTGGGTTTAAGATTAGATTTTTTTTTTTGTTCAAAGACAGAATTCACTCTAGGGATAAATTATTAAAATGTCTTATATGAAAACAACATATTGAATGTTTTAAATTTCTTTGATACATTCTATATCTTTGATTCTGTCTGCTCTCAGTAGATGTGTTATGTATTTTACATTCAAATGCATATTTAAGTATACAGAGCCACAGCTGTGTTTGAAATACGAAGAACATTAATTTCCAAATTGTTCTTTTGCTTTCTGCTTGAAGGTATGTAGTGAATAGCATTTTTACAGTGTCTGGAAAAAGTGCAGATTTGAGTTTCATGTAATGTTGTATTCACAATACAGTTTCATCTTCCTAAATGGCATAAATTATTAAGTAGTTTTGAGTCAGATGAAAAGAATTTGTATCCATATAAGTGGCTCAGTTTCTTTCAGTGAGAACACCACCTGTTGGAAGTGACAAAGCTCAGCTATGATTTAAAAAAACTTCTTCTGAAATTCCATACTTACATACAGGGCCTAAGCATTAGCTGCTTTATTTGTCCTCCAGTATTTACTTCCTGTTCTGGGTACAACAATTAATTTGTATTTCTACAAATTTGGTGCTTAGTTGTCTCACATTTCCAAAATGTCTGTTTCCTTTCTGATATGGTGGTTGAGAGGTGCCCGTGTAAGAACAGCAAACAATAAACAGGTGCATATTTTTATACTAAGGTTACATAATTATTGTCAAATAGCTTTGGCATTTCTTATGGGTCCTGGTTTAAGAATTAGAGCTGTGTCCTTTTTGCCTACCCACCCACCACTGGTTGTGCTGCTCTTGCTTCAGTTTTACAGCCCACCAGTGGACCTTGTTTGACCCATGAATCTGATGCCTTTGTGTCCTCCACCTTGTTGTTAAATATGAATGTAAGGCTGCATCCAATGAACAATACTGTTTCATCATGCTTATTGGGCAATTTTCAGCAAAACTGGGCATGTTTTTCAGGCAAAGAAGAGCATTTTCATTTATTTTGATGGCTGAACTTCTAGTTATTAAAAGAAAAACATGGGTATTTAAAATTCCATTAAAAGTACTTTTGGGAAATACAGGGGTATTCTGTACTACTACAGTGGGGGAAGAGGGGGGAAGTGGGAAGTGTCACACAATGTTTGACAGGCATGACAGATTCCTCATCCAATATGCTTTGCTCCTCTTTAATTACAGAAACAAACAAAACCCCTGACAAAGCTGGAAATTTCTGCCTTTTAGTTAAACCCTCCCAAACAGCTTCCCTTCCCTCCCTGTGAGCTGACTTGCCTGAAGGGGCAGGCAGATACGTGTTCATGGACAATCCCTACGCATCCAGCACACGAGCCAGAGCATTCAGCCTCTGTGCTGCAGTTCTTTCTCTGCTCGTAAAGGGGTCTTGCATGTTGCTGAGGTACTTGCTTTTGAATCCTGCAAATAAGTAAGATTCCACTCACCAGAAAGTAAGATGCAAGGATAATTATTATCTACTTTTTGCTTAGAATACTATCTCCGATCTTGTCCTTTATTTTCTCTGTCTGCAGGCACAGAAATAGAAACACTTTTCTTATTTAAGCCTTCATGTTCTGTGCTTTTGAGACAGTGCAGCTGTTGGGCCTGGTGGGATGTCTGCTCCTGCTGAATGTAGCTGATGTGCTGTGTGTTGGAATGTGGAGCAGAAAATGAAAGAAGTAGGGGAAATTGATGTGGGAACTCATATTTGGGAATAAACAGCCATGAAAGTTTTGATTTTTTGAGGAAATTGTTCCTTTTTTACTTCCAAGCCTTCATCTTCCCTTATTTCTTGTACGCAGCTTGTTGTGATGTGAACCCTCTCTGGCTGGTGATCCAGGATATTGTGTTTTACCTCCTCCTGCAGAGATTCTTTTGGGGGCCCATGTGCACAAGGTGCTTCACTTTGAAAGCTTGCCATTTACAAAAGGACTAAGTCTGGTGTATCTCTCTGGTCTCCACATTTGTGGGGAGGTCTGTGCAACCATTTAGAGGATTCTTCTGAGCCTTTTTTTTCTTGCACTGAAATGGAAGCAGAAGTCCTCTTAGGTTTTTTTCCTTTGGGATAGCATATGATGCTTTAACCAAGGTTGTGTGCCAGCTTTAAAGCTTAAGAAAGAATACAAGCTATTGATGTTTTTACCGTTTTTTGTCTTAGCACAGATAGTAACAAGCTTTGCCCTCATTAGGAGGAAAGGATATAGGCTTGTAATAAAGAAATGGATCTACTTGCTGCTTTCTGTAAAATGTTTTTATTCTTACTTTATATGCCTTTGTGGGAAACAGTTGTTGCACTTCAAATTCACCCTTTGTCTTTATCTGGAATAACTTTCAAATGCCCATGATAGGGTTTGTTTGTGACATGGCTAGAAGTAAGTGTTCTGTCTTTTTTTCTGTGACATAAAATCCCTTGTCTTTGAAAAGCAAAAATTATTCCATGGTTCATCTTCTTCCCCAGAAATAAGTACCTAAAGCCTCTCTTTGAGTAGATTTCAGTATTAGAAAGTTTGGCCTTAGAAAACAGTTGTTCATGAAAAAATGTACAGGGGTTAAAGAAAGCTCTTTCAGGGTTCCAGCACTGATCCATTCGATACTGTCCTCTGTGTGTGTGTGTCTGCAGTATTTGAGTTCTGGTATATTATAAGGTCTGATTACAGTGATAGATCATAACAGGTAATTTATTATCTAAATGAGTCAGAAGGAATTTGTCTGGGTCTTATTTTTGTTATCTTACTGTGACTAATGAGGACGTGATAATCTTTGCATCCCAAATTTTCTTTCCCAATGTAAAAGACTTTATGTTTCCTTAGATAAATAAAAACCAGTCAATTATCAATCAAAAAGGTTTAAAAACTGGCTGTGGAAATGTGTACAATATGTGGAATATCTGCAGGTCTTCTACAAGGTGTGTCTTGTGGTTTGAGACCTGGACTCAGTGGAGTAGCCATTCACAAGGACTAGTGGCTTTAAAACATTTCAAAAAAGTTGGACTCAGTAAGAAGATTTTATCTAGTCATTGTCTGGTTTGCTGGCTAGACTAGCATGATTTTTAGAGGATTGAGAGAGCAAGGATATGTAATAAAATTGTTAGCAGTAGTTAGCAGAACCATTTGTTCTTTTCTGTACTCTTCACTGCCTTAGAAGTAGGAATAAAAAGCCAGTCTCATAGTTCATCATAGGTTTTTTTTATCTGTGTACAGCAACAGGCAAGCTGAATTTAAATGCTTAAATTGCTCTCCCTTCAGGCAGGTAATCTCCAGACACATTTACGTCGACATTCTGGTGAGAAGCCATACATTTGTGAAATCTGTGGGAAAAGGTGAGTAGAATTGCTCATCTTAGTAAAGTTAACATGAAAAAATTTGTTCATATTTTCTACTAATCTTCATGGTAAACTACGAGCCAAGAGCTAAGGCAGCATGCTGCTCAATTTTGTTTAGAAGATGTTGGGTTTAAATGTGTGCTGATAGGATTAAAATACATGAATGTTTGCAATTGACTTGTTGTAAGATCATCAGTGTCACCAGAGCTTGTAGTCTAAATTTTTTGTCTATTGGTATGTAGATAAGAATAGCATGGAGTGTATTTTGTTATGTTGTATTGTATTGTGTTGTGTATTTTTTGTGTATTTTGAACGGTGTGAGTCACAATAAATCATGTGGGTACCTTTCCCTCACATTTTTGCATTATTTGGTGATACTTTTTTTTTGACATTTTAAGGAATTCTGAAATATGGGAAATTTGAGAAATTTAAGCAAAGCATTAAGTGATTCTGCTAGCTAACAGGTGACAGAAAATGCATGAATAGCATAAAATGCAGAATGAATTAGTAGCATTATTGGTAAAAATGTTTTTCGGAGGTTTTTTTCCTAGCATAAATTTAATTGGACATTGTCAGTTTAAAAATGTTTTCTTAATTGCATCTATTTATCTGTGTTTCAGGTCTTAGTCTTTGTTCAGAACATCAGGCATTCATTCAAGCCAATTTCCATATGATAGTTTAGGGAAATAAGGGCCTTATAAAGACACTAATTGGGTTCTGTGTTGTGTTACAGATTTGCTGCTTCTGGTGATGTTCAGCGTCATATAATTATTCATTCTGGAGAAAAACCTCACCTGTGTGATATCTGTGGCAGAGGTGTGTAAGAACCAAAGTTTCTGCCTCAGGTTTTTTGACTGAAAAGTGAGGAGTCATTTTAATCTCAGAGTCTGTCATCTTTTTCCAGGTTTCAGTAACTTCAGTAATTTAAAGGAGCACAAAAAGACCCATACAGCAGATAAAGTATTCACCTGTGATGAATGTGGGAAGTCATTTAATATGCAACGAAAATTGGTAAAGCACAGGATAAGGCACACTGGAGAGAGACCATACAGCTGTTCAGCTTGTGGTAAGGTTCACTGTGCAGGGCTTGGTTGTGTCTTTGCTTTTCAAATGATGAGTGAAAGTTCCTTTGTCAGCAGAATAGCAATTAATCAAAACTGTTTTAAATTGAAATACCGTGTGGTGAAAGTCAGTCACAAAATTTTCTGTCTAGCATGCTTCATAGTCTTTCATTTGGTGTAATAAACTGCTTTATTTCTCATAAGTTTTAGAGAATTTCAGTTGAAAATTAGAGAAAGTAAGTAAGAGAACAACATTGTATGTGTTTGCTAGCATGTTTGCTGCAGAGCTGCTCAGAGTAACTGCTTCAAAATTAGATTTATTTTCAGAATAGTCCTTTCTGATGGAAAGTTAGGTTTGACATCACTTGGCTATTGATGGGGTCTTTTCTTTTTTTTCCAATTGCATACCATTTGATTTTAACTCCACCCACAGAGTTTGGTAATAACAACCTTTTGTTACTTTGCTTCAGCCTCTGGAATAAAATCAAAACTTGATCAATATTTCAGAACACCCATTTTCAAAATCTGTTATATAGGCCATACTGCCAGGAGGTCTGAAAATGGCTTTTGATCAGGTACATCCTGATTTCATAGGTTACTTAGCATCCTGCATAGTGGTTTTTTTTTTTGCCATTATGTGTTCCTTTGACAGAATTTCATTCATGTTCTGAGGAATCAGCTTTGGAGGAGGGTAGCTTCATATGTTCAAATCCAGCTGCAGTATGTTATATTTGCACTGTCTTAAGGCACAAGAAAAAGCCAATATTATCAGGAGGCTTTGCATCAGAATGAGGAAATAGATACACAGGATACAAAAGTAAAAACAATCAGTTGTGTTGCTGCCATTAAACAGGCTTGTTTTCATTTTGTCTTGTAGTGGTCATTTGAATATTTTTGATTTGTGCAAAGAGGATCTGATGAAGCGTTAAGAAATCAATCACACTATGCAAAAAATCCAGATGTATTACTCCAGTCATTTTTAATCTTATCATTACTGTTTATTGGCTGTTCTGAAGAGAGACCTGTGCAGCAAAATAAAAAGTATGCTGCTGAAAATTGAGACTGCAGTTTTATTGGGCAGTCATTTAATATGGTTCATTTTAGTTGGTATCTGTCCTTGAAAAATAAATTAGATAAAAATCACAAGCTCACTTCTACTCTTTTAAAGAATGTGAGGTGTCTGAGTCATGGTGCAATTCTGGAAATTAATTCTCTCTTTTTCTGCTTGTTCTCCTACACTTTGCCTTCGTTCAGCCTCAGACTCTTTTGTTATCAATATGGTGATTGAGCTTATTTGAGTCTGTAGCTTTGAAGATAGACAAACAGTTGAATATTTTTCTGTGTTCCAATATTTACAGCAATAAAAAAATATAGTTCTCACACATTCTCTGTCCAGAATATAAAAAAGGACTTGGTAGTGAACAAACCATTTCTTTCTATGATGCAGCTCTCACTGGAAGAATATATTTAGAAGCTTATCAGCATACTGTTTTTCTAGACAGACTAATTAAATTGATAGTTAATTTTTTTTTCTTTGTTTAGATTGAGACAAACTGAGAGCACTCACAGCTTTCCAGTACTAATGGATATTGCTGTCTCTGGAGACAAAAGCTAAACCCATTCATTGGGAAGCACAAGTTAGAAAATCAGATCAAGAAGAAGAAACAAGTTAATGGAATTGTAAAAACAGATGGACCTTGTTTGAACCTGTTCTAGATAATGATGGGACATATGATACCTTATCGCTTGATAGTTTCTGTAATTAAAACATGTTTATTCACTTGTGTTGAGAACAAATCTGAATCTGTCACTGGTCTCTTGCAGGGAAGTGTTTTGCGGGCTCTGGTGACCTGCGCAGGCACGTGAGGACTCACACGGGGGAGAAGCCCTACACCTGTGAGACGTGTAACAAGTGCTTCACGCGCTCGGCCGTGCTGCGGCGGCACAAGAAGATGCACTGCAAAGCCTCTGAGGAGGGGCCCAACGCCCTCGAGGAATTTACTCAAGGGGTTGAAACGCCCGACCTTGACAAGTCCCAGAGTTCTGACTCTTTTGGCCCAGAAATGTCTGTTACATTGTTACCAGTGTCTGTTAAATTTCCCATTCATCCAACTGGAAACTCCCCTGAATTTGACAGTTCTGCGGATTCTTACTGTAAGCTGCGATCCATGATCCAACACCACGACTCGGCAAGCCCAGAGAAACTCGGCATGGATTCTGCTAAACTGCTGAAAGCCCAGGCACAGCAGGCTCCAGCAGCACCCCCACCATATGCTTACCCAGATGTGGATGTGTCTGCAGCAGAGGAGCCCTTGCAGTCCGATGGCATTCCCATGATGCGCTCCTCTGTGGCCGGCCTGGACGGCCACTGCACCGAGCCCCTGGGCAGCCGGGCCCCCTCTGCTGCTTACAAGAGTAACGAGGGCCCCTTCTTCTCCAGCATGACCCTCTGGGGCTTGGCGATGAAGACCTTGCAAAATGAAAGCGAATTGGAACAGTGAGGGCTCAGCTGACTGTACCAAAACTTCTTAGAGGCATTTCATGCTAACGTGGTTGCAATTGCACTGCAGCATAGAGAGATCACAGAGAGTTTTTAGGCCAGGTAGCTTGGACACCGACAGGAATCAGAGTGCTTATTCCCAGAACCACATGTAGGCTGCCTTTATTTACACTGCTTCTCAGCAAGTTTAAATGCACTGCTGGGGACCTTTGTTGTTCCCTGACTGCACTGTGTAGCTCCTATGTTACTGCCATGATTTACTAAAATTTGCCACTGACTAAATTTACCATTTAGCTTGGAATTTTTTTACCTGATAATGGAGGAAAGGATGGCCAGTGTCTAAGTTCATGATATGGGTTCATGACCCAGCTCCAAGCATGGGTCATCAGAGCTGTGTAACAGTGTAGATATGACAGGAGGAAAATGCTTAACCAATCCCTAGTGAACCTGAGTTTCAGTAGTGGCTTTCTTACCAGTAGGGTCATCGGGTTACAGGACCTGAGTATTGTGACATTGAATTTAAATGTTAAATACTGGGCAATATTTGTGATAGTGCAAAGTAACTGTATTTCTAGAAACTTTATTTTTTTACAATAAAAGCTTTTTTTTTTAGTATTTTATAAACTATTTTGCACAGCAGATTATTTGTACAGTGAAGACCAAGATCAAGTTGTGAATTAAAAGAAATTGTTTTACATTGCTTGATGTATTTTGTCTTTCTATGAAGGATTTTAAGTAACAGTTCCATCTATTCCACGTATCTTTACAATGCTAAAGGGGATGCCATCACAAGAAGAGCTGCACTATGAAATAAATGCAATCAATACACCAGTAAGTTGTCTTGTACTTGAATGAGCATAAGACATTGGCTGATTAATGGAATAAATAGACTGTTACAGAAATGTAACAGTCTTAGCTAAGCCTTAGTAAAGGCTTAGCGAGGCCTTTTTCTGCTTTGGTGCTTTGAATAGTTGCTGCATTTCAAACTGCTTGCTACAGATACATGACATTCTGTGGAAATTTAAAGTTTTGAAAATACAGTATTCTTCTATCTTTTTAAGGTATTTTTTTCCCCTCAAAAATTCAAAACTAGTTGTTTAATCTCTTGTTGTGTTAACCACTATACACTACAATTTGGGGCTTCACTTCCTTACTTCCTTTACTTGGTCCCTGTACCTTCCTGAACTGCTTTCAGCCTGAGTTCAAATGAGAGAGTGTTTCTGGCCAGAGTACAGCACACCTTCAAACAAAAGGGGCAGCCCATTACAGTGTCTGTGTCAGTCTCAAAAGATCCACATTTTTCTCAATAGTCATTTAATGTTATGAAAAACTTTTTTACTACCTTAACCAATCAGTTTAAAAAAAAAATACTGCACTGAAATGCAAGTTGGGATTTTTTTTCACCTTTCTTTTTTTGTAGTGCACATATACTAGAAAACTTAAAAACACTATTTTTCCAGCCAGTGAAGTCAAAACAACAAAGTTTTTGCAGGGTGTGTGTGTGTGTGTTAAAAATAGCACATAGTCTAGCTGAACACAGTCCCACACGGATTAAGCAGGGAACACTTTATATATGTGAACCCTGACCTCTCCCCTCATTCTTTGCCTTTTGCATTGTTTGCTTTGGAACACTGCAGTTCCCTGTGGGAATTGCCCATGTGCCATTCTACAGTCCAGGTATTACAGTCCTGTCCCTGACCACGTGTGCTCATGCTCACTCTCACTCTGCTTTCCCTGCACTGATGCCTGAGGCAAAATGTGGGTATCTGCCAGTCACTAGCTCTGTAGGTTTCCTCTTGTCAGAAACTATTTTTAAATTTACTTATCCCAAGAGAAAATAGAAATTTTACTCTGTTCCCACAAGATTTTGTTGCTTGAAAGGACAAATCTGCAATTTAAACCTCCTAACTTTTTAGTTGTTTCTGATTCCACAGTGATTTTGCTTTCTCTGTTGTATTTTTGAGGAGTCACTATAGGATAAGTTTAAGTCAAACCATGTTGCAACTTTTGTGCTCTTCTAAGAGTGTGTTGGAGGTCTGGAGGAATGTGTAAGACTGTCATAAAGGGAAAGTGGCAATTTGGGATACTTTTAAACACATGGATTAGGTCAAATGATGGATTAGTATCAGGTGCTTTGTGCCAAGAGGACAGCTCTGTTGCATTAAGGATTATTCCCCTTGCTGGGCAGTATTTCTGTCAGAGTTGTTTCACACCAGAAACATGACAGTTCTCAAAACTGCTACCAGGCTGTGAATGCTGTTTGCAGTTTGGAGAGTTTGTTAAAACACCATGTTGCAATGTGGCATCTTTGAGAAGGAAGTAGAGCAAACACTGGTAGGAGGAAACTGTTCCATCTCAATTTGTGCAGCTGGAACCAGGAAAAAGGAGTTACAGCACTGGGAAGGAGCACTAGAACTGTTGTTTCTAGCTGGCTTGAAGGAAAAGCTGAGCAAGAGAGAAAATTCAAAAGATTAGTAGGTAGATGGAGTCAGATGGAAGAGAATAAATTTTTATGTGTGGAGTAAAAAGTTTTGGATTAAGAAACCCCATCCCTGCAGCCACTCTGCAGTGAGATTGTCACTGCCTGACTGCAAGAAAATGTATTTTACTGTTGTGTTTCCAAAATCAAATACAGTCTGTCACGTCAATTTAGTATTGCCTGAGCTTTTGTCAGGGAGACATCAGCAGAAAATTACTTTAAAGAGGATCTTTCCTGTATCATAATAATTACCTATGCCAACCTGTAGGTCTCTGATGAAGAGGATGTTTGAGTGAGAATAGCAAATATGGTTTGATAGTCCTAATGCTGCCATAAACCTGGCACAGCTGGAGAGGAGCAGCGACCCCTGTGGCTTTGAAGAACAGCTGGAAACCATGACACCAGTGCTGAGCCAGTGGTGTTCTGCAAGCAGCAGACACCCATCCACAGCTATTGCTCACAAATACCCATAGCCAGGGTGCTGAGGGGTGGATAGGACCAGTACTGTGGCCAATACCACACAGTAGTGCCATTACAGTTGATGTAAGTGACATGCTATTAAAAAAAAAAAAAGAAAGAAACATTTTTGGGAAGAGGATGTTAACGAACCTGGCCTAGTAAAATTGGAAGACTGCTAGTTGATATTTCTTGCAATAATTATCCTGCAGCTCAGAGCTGCTCTTCATCTTGCAAACCTGAATCACTTTTTTTTACAGAAGTTGCAGGTGACCACTCAGGGCTTTGTTTGGGTTTGTTCAGGGCGGACATATCTGTCATTTGACTCCTGAACAATATTTAAAAAAATCAAATTAGTGTTTTGACTTTGGAAGGCATTACTGTAGTTATTTTGATTCATTTTATTGATTTATTTTGATTGGCTTTTTTATTTATATTGATTAAAGAGTATTAAAACGTAACCTGCCATTTTTATGTGAGGGTGTTTACTGTATGTACATAGGAAAAGGAGACATCATATAATGACATCTAAGTTCAAATAACTCCCCTTCCAAAAAAAAATTCTCTGCTTGAAACTTATATTCTAGTTTGGTTAGAACAGAAAAAGTTGTGTAAGGAAGAAGAACTTTACTAGGCAGGACTTACTGCTTGTTTATTACCTGTTGCCATTGAGCACAGAGTGTTTTTGTGGTCTAACACTTCATCTGCATTCTCTCACACTCTTTTTAAACCTGGCCTACTCGATGTTTCTTGAATTCAGAGGTCAGGCTTTAGAACAGAGCACTTGTGCTTTGTTTCCATGGCTTCTTCAGCAAATTCAAATACACTTAAACTCCTGTTGATAATTTTACAGGGAAGTAATTGCTACACATGAAGTATTCCCAAAACATCTAAGTGGCATATACAAGAGCAAGCCAAATTTAAGACAAAATCAGTGTGAAGCAAGTGGAACTGGCCCCATAGGCAATTTGCTTCTGGAATCCACTTTTTTCTTTCCTTGCATTGTCTTCCCCACTGTGGGTAGCTCCATTCATACGTGGACAGCTGCATTCAATTCTTGCTGCTCACTTCATGCCACTTACCCACCCCTCATAATCCAGACCAAAGGTTAACCTATTCAAGCTCAGTAAGGAAAAGTGTTGAGGCATATAGGTGAACAGAGTTGTAAAACTTTTAAATTCTCCAGGCTCCATGTTTTGGAGTGTGTGCTGGGATTTTGGATATTTAGCTTTCTTTAGCTGAAGAGCTTGTTTGAGAAGTAGTGTGTTGGATAAACATGGCAAGACATGTAGATGGTCCTGCTTGAGAAGAAGACTTGATAGAAAGCAAATAAACATGAGCTTTATAGATTCAAAGGGAAAAATGTGATAGCTTGGGAAATGTGTTCTAAGGACAACTGAAGTGCCTCAGATGCAGCTATTTGGTAATTCTGTGTGCTAATGACTTCAAAGTGACCTGTGTTCCACTGTGCTGCAAATAGATTTCTTTGTATTGGTACACACAGGCTTGTGCTTTCTGGTCCATAGCCTTATTCATTAATCCTTACTGACATCTATTATTGAATTTGCCTTCTCTAAACAGTTGGTTTCCACCTCTGCTATTAAATCTCCATCTTAGAAAATAGATAAAAACTACCTTTAAAACACAGCCTAGTGAAGACACAAGCTAGTGACTCAGATATCCTTTTTTTCTGAAGACAGTACCCCTACTGTTTAAATATAATTTTTTTTTCTTTTTTTGTAGTTGATATTCACATGTGTGTTCAGATCTGACAACAGTTGTGTTCACTTGGTGAGGGAATTTTTCCTGGAAGGTTACAAAAGCCCATTAACAGAAGCACACAATGCAGTGCTGAGGAGCGTGCATGCATGAACTACAAGTCTGCCAGCTTTTTGTGAAGCTCTGCATGGGGCAGTATACTGAAATAAAGCCTTTCAGACCCTTTTAATGTAGTTCTGACCTTCCACTCTATATTAAACAGATGACTGGAACCAGAAAGATAGGTCATTGTGATTGCAGTTAATATTTGTAAGGACCAAAGCAGCTCTCAGCCTTTGAGGTAGAAGGGAATCATCTTAAGTGTGAAAATGTATCATCACAAGAATGGAGAGGATCAAAGGAAGGCCAGCTGGTGCTCGGACATCTTTTCATAACCTTTATTACAATGCTAGAATACACTAACCTCAATGGGAAGTCCATTCAGTTCATGTATTTCAAATAGATAATCTGTATTCTGGTGAAACAAAGAACGTGAAAAAAAGCCCTTTCTAAAAAGGAGGTGGTCAGCACAAATTGCCTATGATTTAATCATTTTGGTTTTCTAAAACCAGCTTAGCTTTTTCAATGCAAATATATGAATGTTTAACATGCTTATTTCAGAAGTGATGGAAAATATGTAAAATTTAGGTGCAGAGAGTTCTAGCTGATTTTACTGTTGTTTACTTCCACTTCAGAATAAATGCCCTCCACATATTCACTTGCCATGTACAAAAATAAGACATAGTATTTCGTGAAAAAAAAAGCCAACAGAACAATCATAAACATTAAATCATCCAGAAGGCATATATATGTGGAATTGTGAAAAGGCCAAGATTAAGGCTGACTAGTTTTGACAAATACCCAAAATTTAAGTTTGGGCCTTCAGGGAGCATCATATCACTGTAAACACGTATGAAATTAGCAATATCAAAGCAGAAAATTAATGAAGATTGCTCTTTCTTGGTCGGCTGCTACAGTAAAGTCCTGTGCCCATGGGCTGAGGGCTGTGCCACCAGATCCATGCTAAATGGATAGGGAAAAGCAGTGGCACTGTAGGTACAACCCCGAGGTGGGAACTTCTGCCATGATATTTTTTTAGATGGGGAATGCTGTATATCACTAGAATATCAAAGTTCAAACTCAATTGTTAAACTATTTAGTCATTGTTTTTGGATTTGGATTTCAATCAATCACTTTCTGGATTTGTTCTGTGGATGCAGATAGTGGAAAGTATCCCTTCTGCTTGTTGAGCAGGGACTTGCTTCCAGCCAATTCTATTTAATTTTTTGACTAAAGATTGACACCAATGTCCAAATTGCATTATTTATGAAGTTAGGACTTGCCAGGAAATGCAGCAGTCAGTCTCTTAATATTGCAAAATGCCAAATGGACAAACGGATAGTACCTTTTCTTACCCAGAAGGTGATGGCGCACAGTCATAGCATCAGCTGCATAAAAACTGTAGCCTGTGGAGCAGATCTGAGGGGCACTGAAATTCCAACAGCTCCAGGAAATGCAACTTCATTTCAATTCAGAAGTCATTAAAATAATTCCTAATTTCTAAAGCTCAGAAGAAATGGTATTTAATTTCTTTTTCTCCAAGTAATATGCATGTCAAATCTCTCTCCCTCTCTCTCACACACGCTCTCCCCCTCTCTCTCCTGTCAGTGATGTCTCTCTCAGCAGCTGTCTAGTCATGAATCACTCCCATCATCTGAAGCATATTTTTAACACTTCTGGACGTGCTCTAAAAGCAAATGCTGTTAAGCAAACAATTTGCACTGTTTTTCCATACACTTCTTTCACTTGCCCAAACCTTTCATAATCATGACTTTAAAAGCTGGGTCACAGGGGAATCAGGTACTGGAAAATACAACCTTTTGTACTTGTGAGAGTATCATAATGTTACATCAAGTTCTCATGTAATGCAGATATTGTCTGACTTGCAGAAGACTTGAAGTTGCCTGAAGCTTGAGAATTCAACTTCATTAAGATTCATATAAATGTTGCCTTTGGTTTCACCCATTGTATTCTGCACCCTCTCAAGCTCAAACTTCGCTTTGAGTTTAGGAATTGAGCAGACAAAAAGAAAGTCACTGTCAAAGCTTAGTTCAGCTGCTGTTTCAGTAAAGTAGATTAGATTATGCCATGTTTGCTTCAGAGCAGTTACTTTACAGATGAAATGGAGAACATAATCATGGAGCTGATAAATTATTTTCCTTGTAATCATGAGTTTCAGAGCTCCCAGAAAAATGACGTTGACCAAAAAAGGTTTTGATCTGAAAAGCTTCTCTGTTTTTCTCATCTATTGTTTGGCAGAAGGATGCCCGCTGGGGCCTTAGGACACCAAGGATATTTGCTAAGTGCCTGGAAGGCCTTTGGAACCATCCAGTAATAAGTCAAAGAGGAAGAAAATCTTGTTCTTCTGCCACTGGCTAGTAAGTGACTCTTCTGGTAATTTTAATATTTGTCAGGAATACAAGTTTTTGAGCTCCAGCTCCAGATCCAAATTATTACATTGGCACATGGGCGAAACAGGAATCCTGACTGTGTCCAGCTGGAAAGAACTTTCTTTTTCCAAATAAAATGTGGCTTTTAAACACCCAGGACCAAGTTATGTTTACTTTTGCAAAGACTAGAAGCAATAACCCTAAAGGATGCTTTTCTCTGAAGTCCATATGAAAGTGTTACACAAACTATGAGCCACGTACTTCCACTTCATGTTTGCATCTGGAACTTTTCTTTCTTGCTGCTTTGATGTCACATCCCTTTGTATTTTTAAGTGCTTAGAAGAATCCTTCTGTGACAAAACACTAAATAATACTCGAAGTCTGGAAACTATCTAATGTACTTCTGATAAGGAGTGCTGTCATATGTGGACTGTGATATGGATGAGCACTGAGCACTCTGACTGTCCTGGGTATATCATTTCATCTTTCTGACAAGCCTGGCTATAGTGGAATCATCAAAGCTTTATCACTTTGGAAAACTTTGTTTTAAACAAGTAAGCTTTGTCAGCCACCAGCAATCATATCACCACTATTCAGAAGCTTAATTATATGATTTGTGCTACTTGCTGTTCTCAAAAACCCTTCCCTTTGAAAAGAGGATTAAATAAAACCTACCTTTGAAAGGGGGTAGCCCCTGTCACTACAAGAAAAGCCTTACACACTTTAAGTGCCTAGAAATCAGAAGACAAAAAGCATTTCAAAATATCTCCATGAGTGTAAGCTGAGCAGTTTATTTTATCCCGCGAATCCCCCGAGCCAGTGCACCTGATGCACCGCTCCCGGCCAGCGAGTGGCTTCAGAGCCCGTTTGCCCGCCGGGTGGCAGTGAAAGCCCGAGCTACAAAGGGGCTGGGCTGGGCTGGGCTGGGCTGAAATGAACTGGGCTGGGCTGGGCTGAAATGAACTGAGCTGGGCTGAGCTGAGCTGAGCTGAGCTGAGCTGAGCTGAGCTGAGCTGAGCTGAGCTGAGCTGAGCTGGGCTGGGCCGGGCTGGGCCGGGCTGCTCCGCTTCGCTGCGGCCCCGCCGGGGTCGTGCCAGCCTCCCGCACACCCGCGGCAATCGGGCTGCGGCGTTAGCAGCAGTGATAATCCTCCTTCCGTTTTGTTAGGAAGCGATAATGTGTTACCTGCTTTGTTATCCGCATTTTTAATAAACTGCAAGGACATCATTTCTTGCCCTTGGGCGTTCCTGCCGAGCAGAGCTGGAGATTGCGTGGCCGGCGACAGGCAGAGCGCGGCTGTGCCTCAGTCCCGTGGATATTGTGATGTGTGACATGAACACCGTTGGTTCTGTGATGGGTTTTATCTAAACACCGTTAGTTCTGTGATGTGTGACATGAACACCGTTGGTTCTGTGATGGGTTTTATCTAAACACCGTTAGTTCTGTGATGTGTGACATGAACACCGTTGGTTCTGTGATGGGTTTTATCTAAACACCGTTAGTTCTGTGATGTGTGACATGAACACCGTTGGTTCTGTGATGGGTTTATCTCTGTGCTTTGTGACCGTGTGCTCCCGCCCTACGCCCGAGCCCTTCCCAGCTGTTTCTCCTGCTGCAGGTTGCCACACAAGGTAAGCCAGTTCCCTGGCACTCCTGCAGAGTCCCTTGGGAAACATTGACCCCTTGACAGAGTTCTGTGGGCTCTCGGGTCCTCTTCCATTGCCTGATACTATGTTTTACACAAACCCTTAACCATTTCCTTCACGTGAAGTGAAAGGCTCGGCACAAAAACACTGCTCTATTTTGATCTTACTGGTAGCCACCTTCTGCCATTCTTTGACTGTAGGATGCCCACCTGCCAACTTAGGAAGTCACTCCCCACTAAATCCCCCTATAGAAAAGTGTTTTGGCTTCTACTTCTGGCAAGGATATGAAAATATTGCACAGCTGCATGTGTTCAGGCTGAAAGGGCAGGGGTCCAGAAGCCAGACAAAGCATAAACAGTGAGAAGTCTGTGTTCAGAATAATTAGAGTACAAGTGGGAAATGCAAAACTGAAATTGTTCAGCGATGTCTTCTCCAGAACAGGAGGAGAATAGGTCAAAAATAATAATCATTTTAAAAATCTGAAAGTATTTCCTGTAAGAGTAAGCAGAAATTCTCTAAAAAATTTTTGAAACTAAAATCTAATAGTAGTAAAGTGAAAAGTATGGATTTTGTTCCCTACATGTAATTTCCAAGGATGTTCTGATAGGGAGTTTCAATATTTGGCTTTGTGATTTTGGCTGTCCAGCTTAGTAATAGATACAGATCAAACACTATCATTAGTTTTAAATCCACTTACACATCTGGCAGCAAAAAAGGTACCTGTAAGGTGCTGTGAGTCAAACAGAATGACTTTGCCAATGCCACAGCTTTACAGCCCTGCCACGTTTCATTGCTGTAGCACTCGCGGTGAGTGCTGGCTGTAACTGGAACTGCCCTGTTGGTACCTGTGCCACGGCAGAACAGCAGGCTGCCAAAAGTGATACAGTATGTGCCCCTCCCTCTTGCTCCAACAGGGATTTGACTGCTGTAACATTTTCAGCTCTGTTCAGTTGTAATTTTCCAAACGAACCTTGAATAAATGTCACTGTGTTTATTTGCATGTTATTACTCTTTGAAAGCACTGTGCTTTCACAGAGTAACAATTTTCAAAAGTTTTCAGAGTGCATAGCAGCTGATAACCACAAGTTATGATAACCACTGCTTGTTTATCATATTGTAAGTACTCAGCTGTACCAGAACTGTCAGTTGCTCTGTTAGTTGGCAGTTTTGTAACACAGATCTGTTCAAATACTGTTCCATAAAACACTTCTAAAACAACTTGAACCAATTATTTTCAAGAAAACAATTACTTTCCAAATATTTTGGTAATAGTATTTTCTCGTTAACTGGGTTTTCTTTAAGTAATCTGAATGAGTTATGTACATTGGATGTAAAGGATAATCAGACTCTTTTTTAGATTTGGGAAAGCACTGAGGTGTCTCAAAAATACACCCTCCTGTACCTACCTATAACCATGGAAATATGTAAAAATGTCTCTAAAAGTTGGCTTTGAATTTCCAGCAGAGCTGGTCACTGGTTTTCTTTAGAGTTTGTGTATACAATGCATGCTGGGTTAGTTACACTACTGAATGAATATAGGGTCATATTTGCTGTCTATTTGTAGTCACTGCTATTTGGAGTCATTATTTATGCTTGACATACATAAATGTAATTTTTTCCCAAAAGAGAGGAAGAATAAGCTTGATGAGGATGAAATGCCTCTAGAGAAATGGAACTGCCATTGTGTGTTGTGTTCTGTATGACACTGTTTTTGTTTTTGTTTTTTTTAACTAAAAACTTTTTTAAAAACTAAACCATGTCCCAAACTCATATAGCCGTAGCCTTAGCAAAAATCATGTATTGAACAGGCTTAAATTTCACTGAAATTCCATGAGTTAATATGCTGATCCTCCAAAAAATGTCTTAAGAAAGTAATTAAAAGCCTCTATGCATTAAGATCACAAGTTTTCCCCAGAAGAAAATATTGGAGACTTAGACTTATTGAAGCTCAATGTGATCTAGTTTAAGAAAAAAATGTCTATATGGATTAAAAGTTCTTCCCCAGCAGTGGGAAGAAGGCAACCAGTCCTTGCTGCTGCTCCTTCTAGAATGTTGTCTAATATCCCGAGCTGCCCAGTAGGACCAGACTGGCAGAACAGACAGGATAGCTCTTGAATGGCTGATGTCCTCCTTAGGAGAAGTAATAGATTCTTCCTTGTCACTGCCAAATATTTCCTTACACTCCTTTTTGATTTTCTAGGAGTCGGCATTTACATATGATAATTGGAGACAGATGAAAACAAGAACAGATTCCTGGGAAACAACAAAAATATCCACCTGCTCCTCTCTATGTCCTTTGAGCTGTTGCTTTATGATCCTATGACTATCTGCAAATTCTTTTGCTGGTATGAGCCAGTTGGATTGAGTTCAGCGAGCAAAATGCAGTTAGGCAACTGGGAGTGTATGAAAATATACCAGTTTGGACTTTTCTGTAGGAATTATGACCTGGAGATTCTCACTACACTACTACTATTAGCTAGCTTGGCTATCCCAACACTCTTGAATAATTGTCCTTCTTCATCTCTCAAGCCTGAGGCCTGATTTGCTTTTCTTTTGGAATTCATCTTTGTCTGTAATGGGAAATGGAACAGGGAATTGTTAATTCATCTTTGTCCAGTGCTTTGAAGATGTAAAATATTTTTTGGAAGCTGCTTGGTACAATTGCTCATATTCTCCTCAGGGAAATTAATACAACATTTGCTCTCCACAGCCCTTAGTGGAGCATTAAAGGAGATTTCTTTTCCTTCTCCCTTACAGAAGGCAACTGTATGTCTTTACTGCCAGGTGTAATTGCAGACACAGATTCAAGAACCCAAGTTATGGGGAGTCTTGAATGTGTTTGGTAGATTTCTTCAGCTGATGTACTTTAACGCTTAGTGGGAATCCCATCTTTCTAGAATTATTCCTCATTTGTCATTCTTATTTTCTATTTTTCACAGTGTTTTCATTTTGACTAATTCTTTTTCAAATGTGCACTGTGTTTAGAGATTTGATTGATTTAAAATTCATAAGTACTGGATTTAGATTCCTTAGTATGTAGGGTGCTTAATGTCCTCAGCTGCAGTTTCCTAAAGTAACATAAGTAATTCAAATACAGGAGTGACGATGTTGTGCATTTTACAGAATACAAATAGGGGGGTTTAAGTTCTTAGATCTCTTGCTGTGAAGTACCAGTAATCCTGTGGTAGTCAATATCTGTGCTGTCTGGATGTAGCTGGTCTTGGGTTTAATTTTTTTCAGCTAGCAGGGAAAGATTTATTCCTGTGGCAACCAGATCCTGCAGGGTTAACACTATTTCTTTGAAGTTACTACTGAAATTGCTTGCTACATCCTTTTGTCATTGTTTTTCAAAGTATCTCCTGTTGTATGGATTGTCAGTTTAAAGGAATGCAAAATGGGTTACCAGGATAGGAAAAACTCTGCTGTTTTAAAGCTCTAATCTTACAGATGAGTGTGATATGCAGTGTAAATAAGCTTTTCGCTTTTACAGTTCTTAATAACAGGCAAGTTATTGCCTATTGTTATTAAGTAAAACACTTTCCATCCAGAATATAAAACTAATTATATTATATGTAAATAGCAGTACATTTTAATCCAAGAGCACTCTTCCGATACTAGTTAGTTAGCTACACAGTTCTACTTTATTCACTGAGTTACTTTATTTCACAGGGGAATAGTTCAAAGGTGCACCAGGAGAGGTTCCAACTGGACATTAGGAGGCATTTCTCTGCCAAGAGCGTGGTCAAACACCAGAAAAGGCTTCCCAGGGAGATGGTTGAAGCCCTAAACCAGTCAGTGTTTAAGAGGCATTCGGACACTGCCCTTAATAATTTGCTTTAACTTTTGCTCAGCCCTAAATAGGTCAGGCAGTTAAACCAGAAGATCAATTTAGGTCCATTCCAGCTGAAATACTCTGTTCTACACTGTCCTATACCATTATTCCAGTCCCATAATTACCTTGCTCCACCCACCCTGAAAATTATGAATATAATAGTAAGCACAGGACCTTGTTTTTTTAGTAACATCTCTGCAGTTTTGTTTTTTAATATACCATATTGAAAGCTTTCTAAATAAATATACTTCAGTGGACAGCTGCTGCATTCTAGGCACCTAATTCTAATAATTCATTACTTTCTAGAAGGAATAATTCGTCCTTTCAGTAAAGGTGGCTGGCTCATTCATGAGTTGCTTTGCAGGCTCCCTCTTATTTTTCACTTGTTAGTCATCTAGAGTGAGCAGATGTTTTGTACATCCCCCTCGTTTGTCTTCTGACATTTAGATATCTGTGTAAATAAGCATATTTAGGAATCCCCAAAACCTGCCATAGTCAGTAACAGAATTGCCTACAGATTGAGGCTCCTCTGTCATTTGGCTGTTTTGGACAACTTTTCCCATAATGCTACACCCCTTTCCATTCTTTTCAGCATTTCTTCTTATCATATCTTTAAATATAAAATGTCTTTTTTAAATGCTGAGCTTAATTATTAAAAGTGATCTTTAATTTCCTATGTCTCAGATTTTCTAAGTGCTCAGATAAAGAGTGAATCTTGACAAACTGGCTTTTTTTTCCCTTGAAGCCTGGGAGATTCCCTGCTAAAGACTGAGATACCACAAAATCCCTTGGTGCTTTGAGCAATTTCAGTCAGTGAATATTGAAGTGAAAGTGAGATCCTAGAACTCCGTCACAAGTACAAATTGAATGAAAGAGCACAGACACAAAAGATAGAGAGCTTTGATTTTACATGTACATTAGAAAATGTCTGATTTTTTTTCCCCTTTGGCCAAGTTCTGTTTGCAAGCTGAAATAAAGCAAGATCAGTGCCATGTGCAAAAACTTAAATGGCAGCTTTTGAAAAATTGTCCCATTAACCTGATGAGTTTCTAATTACAGTAAGATATAAGAGCTTTTTTCCTCATGCTATGTAGGATTTTGTCCTAACAGGTTTTTTTTAAAGCTACCCTGCTGTTAAAATAATTTAACTGCAGTGTTTGAGTATAATTTGTCCTATATTTCTTCTGCTTTCTCTGAGGAGTTACATAACTTTTTCATTTCTAATGAGGTTTCCTAAATATAAATTGTGATGTAATATTATGCACCTCCTTTGGCTGCAAACCAATTAATTTGAAGTGGTTCAAGGCCAAAGAGAAGTTCAGGATCACATTCTAGCATTCCTAGTGAAATGTTTGTTTATGCACTTTTTAAAAAAAAATGGTTTAGTGGTTAAGTCCAGCTTCTGTTGGAATTGATCTTATCCTTTAAATTCATGTAATACTCTAAATTAATAGAGGATTGTTTTGGACTACATGACCTTGTGTTACTTAGATGTTGTTTGAAATCCATTTGTATAATAGCCAAAATGTTATTTTGCTTCTCTAAATCAGGTAACTCTAGCCATTTAAATGACTGTTTAAATCATAAGCAGGATTAACCTGGGAAGAGATCAGTAAAAGATCAACCTCACTTTACCCCTAAAGCTGTGCTTCCTTGTGTTTAAGTATATCCTATCACTGCTGTCTCCCCAGATCCCTCTGCCAGACAGAGCTTTGCCTCCTCATCATAGGACTGGCACTTCTTGCCCCAGCTTAGCCAAGTGCTGGGTCTGATATTTGGGAATAACAGGAGGCCTGGAGAACAATGCATCTGCCTGTACTGATTCTGCCCTCCCTTTCTCCCCAGACCCAGAGCTGTCCTCTCCCTGCTGTATTTTGGCACCTTCTCCTCAACAAGAGATGAACCTGCAGGCCTACAGATGGTGTGAGGAGGCACAGGACATAATCTGCCTTGCAGCACAATTTATCCCTTCTGCTGCACCTGCAAGCTCAGAGCACTGATTCTCAGAGCAATCCTTCTGGCTTTTACTGCCCTGTATTTTATGTGGGTGTATCACTGTTGGTTTTGTCACCATTTGAGAAATACTGCTCTTGAGAATCTGAGTGCTTAGAACTTGTTCTGTCTCAGCATTACTCCAATGTGTGGACTACATTCTTATTGAAAAATCTTATTTAGACAGCTATGTATGAATTCAGTATGATTAACCTAAGGATGCCAGACTTGAAAAATGGTTTAGTGTTTTAAAGAATTTCACAGCTTTCCAGTGACCATTTCTCAATTTTCCCCAAAGAAGAATTCAAATGCATTCTTTTCAGTAATTTTGGAAATAACACATGTGCATTCTTCAGTATCAATACTTTCATTTTCATTTGACAGTTCTACAAATCTGACAGTAAGTGAAAACCACTATTTTTCATATTGCTATTTTCTGTCACAAAGGTATCATTTTTGTTCATGCACAGGTTCACTATTCATTTATCCATTACCCATTTCAGTATGAATGCCACAATTCTAGAGTTGTTCACACATAAGCCTCTCACATATAGAAATCCAAGCATAAAATCCTAAAGAAGAAGTTAAGTTTTAGCTTCCCTGCTCTCCCAGTGTGGATTTGCTGGGTAGAGGGAGGGACTAAAGGGGCTGTATAAACTGAGCACTGCCTGCTGAGGTGAACTCCTGGCTAGTAGCCATGCAGCTGGCTCTACCTGGCTGGCTTCACCATGCACTTCCTGCACCTCCTTTGGTACATCACTTAATCCAGGTTTCCCTACTGCTGCCTAAGAGGTCAATATAATTTCTGAAGTTTATTGGCTTCCTAAAACAGATTGGTGGGAATGCTCTTCTTCTTTGGTATTTGTAAGTAGCCTCAGATACCAAAGGGATTGGATGCTTTAGGGGAAAAAACCTGCTGGGACACCTGACAAACAGCAATAGGTAGTGCTGCTCTCCTTCAGCTGAGTTTGTTCCCTTTCATGAATGCTTATGTTGCACAAGCAATTGCAGCATTTCACTGCATCAGCACTGTTCCTAATCCTGATTTGGAAACATCAACTGTTAACTTGACAAAGCGTGACACATGGCACGTTGAAGTGTTTTCAGCTGCACTCACACAACAAATTGTAATGGCTCCAGAAGAGCCATTTCAGTTGATTGTGTCAGTAAACTACAACCCACAAAGAAAAAGACATGTGGCCAACCTGAATAAAGCATCATCAAATCACAAATAATAGATTAATTGTCACAATTTCAGCCTCATTTTTAGAAAAACTATTCTGCAGGAAAAAAATCCTGTAATTTCTAGATGTTTTGCCCATGATGAATCAGAAGTTCAGCCCTATAGACTGTTTTACAACAGCAGTTTACAACATTTCCTTAATTTCCACATATATAGAGACTGTGTGACTTTATTCTTCATGTTTCTGCTTCAAAATGAGGGCTTGGCAAGTGGTGAACATGTAGGCTGCCCATGGAGTTGCTCCTTCTCCAGCTTTTGTGAGACATGGGCCTACTCTTATTTGAAAAAGACTTCTGTATCTTTTCCTAGACCAAGTGCCAGCAAACACAAGCTTCACGTTACTTCCTTTTTTTTTTTTTTTTCCTCCAGTAGTTACTTCATTGGGAAGTACTACACTTGCTCGATGGTGAAGTGCAAATTTTCTGCTTTCATAGTCAGGCTGATGGTACACACGGTGAATTCCAACCTCACTGAGACCATTAAGGGTTCAGAGTAAATAAATCAGGGTACAATCTGGCCTAAAGAGAGTAGCCACTAGGTGACCAGTTCTGTGTGTGGGCTGCTTTCATGTTGCCCACATACCCACAAGGAGCTACCATGTTTCCTCAGAGATAACTACCATGAGATAAAGATTGCTGGCCATGACACTTCAGTGGCTCAGCAGGGATGTGGGTTATTTGTTAAGCACCTGGAAACTGAGTTACTTTGCAGAAGATAGAGGACAGTTTCTTCCCCGGATTTAAAACCCCCTGAATAGCATTTTGAATAGCAAAATGACCTACAGCAGGAGCCCTGGAGAAAAGAGGTGTGCTAGTTTCGACAAATCAATTTATTTTCAAATAATGTCCATGCTAATATACACTTTTTTGCCTTGTTAAGGCAGCAACTTCTGACTAGGAAGCTTTTGTAACTAAGTTACTTCATTTTTTCTTCTAAAACCATCAGTAGCAAGCTAGAGTTGGCTATTTGATATCAGAAATTAAAGCCTTTTAACGGCTCATTTTACATAGCTGGCAAATAAAGATAGTTATTAGTCACAGATATTTGTGTGTGCATGTACATGCACACAAAAACACAGAGCTTTTTTTCTTTTACGTCACAGCACATGGAGTGACATGCACTTAAAATTAAAATTATGTAAGCTACTGAGTGTAAGTACTGAGTGACAACAAGTGTAGTGTCCAGCTGCTTAACAAAAAGATTTTTTCTGTAAGACTAGAGAACCAGGTAAAACAAGTTAGCATAAGTTCCTAAAAAGCAGATACCTTTAAAGAAATGCACAGTGGCAAAGAGAATGACTCCCTCTGTAAACAGGCTATCCAAATTTCTCCTTTTCTCTACAACAGACACTAAAACAGAGTAACCTGTGCACATGCTCACATAACTAAAAAAAAAAACCTCACCAGCCAACTGGGGAATTTAAATCCATTCATCTTAATCCAATACTGATACTTCCTCAGGCACACACTTAATACGCAATTGCCCTAAGCTTTTGACAATCTTCAGCCAATAGGCCTCAAATATAAAATCACAAAAGCTAGAGATGAAAGAATCTAGTCAGTCAATTTGTTAAACCATTTGCTGTGTTATTTGGGCTCCCTGTAGTATACTGTCAAATACACTTCTGATCATCACTTGGACTTTGGATGTCATTTGGATTCTGAATGACTTTGGCTTCACATACAAATGAATGGATTACATTCATCCTTCTGTGGGTTATTAATCTGTTCTGTTCAAGAACACTTGTAAGACAAGGGCTTTGCCAAAATTAAATAATTCAAGTGGTTCTTGTTTTCTGAGAAACCCCTTCATTTCCACTCACAGGTGCAATTTTCTATATAAAATGAAACCCTTTTTCTTCTACTTAATACACGCAAGTATGATTTATGAAATGTTACTCAGGTAAGACAAGCTTATTTTACACTTTATTTACTCAGGACGGAACACTGATGGGAGAAATAAATGAGATAGACAGGATGATCCATAGCTGGAGACACGACTTGCTTTGTGCCACAGCCAGAAAGGGCCTTTAGCATTACAGACCATTGATCTCATGAAAACGGGATGCTTGTTGGATTGAGCAACTGGAACAAACCACGCAAAGAGGCTGCTCATGCTGGCATCTGTGAGAAGAGGTTGGTTGGTTTTGAAGCATGAAACTGGCTCTAGGCTGAGCACCTGTCTGCCTCTCCTCTCTCAGAGCTCCCTACCATCCCAGGCACTTGTTGCATCGCCCACAGCGCTTTCTCTCCACTGGCTGGGAAGCAATGCACCTGCAAGACTACAAGAGGAGCATGCTGGTTGCCTTGGGTTATAGGAGACAGCGCAGTGAATACCAATCACTCTGGGTTTTTTCCGCCCCGAGCCGGCCGAGCTGTAAGATGTCCTCTCTCTGTCGGCTGCAAGGCTCCGCAATACGCCTTTGCCCCGGAGTGACGCGAGCGCCGGCCCCAGTGCTCNNNTGCGCGCGGGCCCCGCCGCTCTGCAGGGCGGACACGGGCCGGGCTCTCACCGTGCTGACCGCACGCCCGTCCCTTCCCGCAGGAAGGACCGGAGCGAGCAGAGCCGGCGGAGCAGCGCTCGCCCCGGCTCAGGCGGCCGCCGGCGGGGAAGGCGAGGCCGGGGCCCCTCGCCGCCGCCTCATTTAGCGCAGCTTCCCCGCCCGAACCAGCGCCGCTGCCCTTGCCGGGGCCGCCGGGTCCGGCCGTACCCGGCTCGG
>VXBC01009453.1:200346-253722 GCA_013399945.1 Ploceus nigricollis
CAGGCTGACGTGTCGGGGACTTGGGGTGCTGCTTTGTGTGCGTGCTGGGTTGGGGTTTTGTTAATTTTGATAGCAGAAGCTCTGGTCATCGTTCGTACTTCTCAGAACGCCAGTAGCTAACCGAGTCATAGCGACCAACGTATTTTTTTTGTTGTTTTTTTTTTTTTTTCAGAAGGTATTTCGGGTCCCCCGAGGGCTGGGAAAAGGTCTGGTTTCTGATATTTTGCATTTCTTTGCGTGTGTGCCTGTGTGTGCCAGCAGAAAAATCCCTCTATCCTGGAAGAATGGTGAAACTGGGGAATAATTTCAGTGAGAAGAGCACAAAGCAGCCCCTTTTGGAGGATGGATTTGACACCATCCCCCTGATCACACCCCTGGATGTCAATCAGCTCCAGTTCCCACCTCCTGATAAGGTACAGTAGGCTTTAGTTTCCACCCTGGAGAATCACACCCCAATCTCTGGCAAACAACAAAAGAATAGGTTATGGGTAGAGCGCAGCTTAGGAATGGCAAGAAATATGGGATGTTTCAAGGCATGCTAGTTCCGACTAGGGAAAAACCCAAACAGCTAAGCTCATGAAAATCCATTAATGGTGATTTGCATTAAAAATCAGTGTGAAATGTTAGCAGTAAGCATGTAGAGATTTCAGTGCTGCTATATGAAACATATACTATACAAATGCAAGCTTCTCTATGCCGTATTGTCATAACCCTTCCTGTTCTGTATCTTTTTCTTTCTTCCATCTAGAAGGTCCTGTGTATTGTCTGTGAATAATATGAATTTCCTCTGTCCAGAAAATGCCCCCCTGATGGGGGAATAGAGCCCTGCCTTATTTCTCTGTAAGGTGGGCATGGGCATACTAGCAACAGAGAGCACTTCCATTTTCCTTTTGTGCTTCAGTCAGAAACTAATGCTAACCCTAGATGAGCTGAAGTAATGAGATGAGAACAGGCCATTGAGTTTTCTCCTTAGCAATTTATTTTGTTCAAAACCCTCCGAATAGGTTATTCAGAGATACTCTGTAGCTGGAAGGGGAAAGTCCAGTAAACTGCTTACAGGTTGGAAGGGAAATGTGCTTCCTGCATTCCTCATTAAATGCCTTTATTATTAGGGATTTAATTTTAAAGATTTAGAAAGGTGATGTGATAGCCTGTAAAATATGTTTATTGTCCTCACAATAAAGAATTCAGTAAGTGCTACTACACGTTAGGCACATAGGAGTAGGATTTTTTCAGGATTTTCAGTATCCTGTTTTAATAGGATTCTTACTTGTAATTTCCCACATGCATCTGCTAATAAAAAGCTTTGTGGTCTTCATACAGTTTTTATTTTTAGCCCTGTGTCTTCCACAAGCTGAACTGTACTTCTGGTTAAACTGATAGCTACACATTCCTCAAACCTCAAAAAAATTCACATAATCTTAACTTAGGGTAAAGAGTTTTAGCTTGTAAAATTTTCCTCGGTAGAGTGTTGCTTGTAGGCAATACAAATAAATGTGTGACCTCCATTTTAATTGCTATCAACACCATTCTGTGTTGTGTGTGGTGACCAGTTGGCAGGCATAAATGCAATAAGCCATAACAGCTGTTCAGGAGCCTGAGGGTCCATTTTATGCCCTCAGTTACATGGGTGTAAATCTTGTAGCTGAGGACAAAATCGCACCCTAAGGCTTTAGAACAAGCTAAGTCTTACTGTGTCTGATACATCTGCCAACTGGTGACTGGATATAACCGATTACCAAGCGCCAATGACCAGAGGAATTTGTTCTGTTCCTGCACTGCTAAGCAGAAGTCTGAACGAGGGATCTGCATGGCAATAGCTTTAACCTGAGCAGAGCTTCTGTTGTGAACCCGGGGGGTTCTGTGCCAGCCCACTTGCTCCTACTAGAATGGGGCAGAACTCCTCCCACCTGGATGGCATTTACCTTGAATGAAAGCAAATGTCCAGCTAAGCTAGAAACTTAAATAAAGGAATATTTGATTGGTTCTTCTACTCTCCACTGTCCAATTGTATATTAGCTTTCTTTCCCTTTTGCAGACATAGAGGGGGAAAATGAAATTTATTGGTCCTGCTGGTGTCCTTCTGTAACTGGTTAGTTGTGTCAGTGTCTCTTTACTGGTTGTTAGAGACTCAAAGGCAGGAGCAGAGCAACTGACATGAAAAAAAGAAACAGTATTAAGAAAAGATTGACACACAGATCAAATTCTGAAGTATGCAGACACTCATGTATAATGAATAGGAGTACATACTTCATGTATCTGTGCTTATTATCCACTTGCAAGGCTCCAGCATGGCAGTGAAGCATAACTTCTTGAACAGTAGTGACTACAGTGCTAAGGATTTGATGATTTTGACAGTTTCTAAATTAAAGGGATGAAGTGATTTAAATTCATATTTAGATATGTTAAACAAAAGAAGACATTACATAACCAAGCAGTTAGAACTGTACATTCAGTGTCAGCTGAATGTGATTTGAGTTGCCTGAGATTATGTAACATAAAGGGGGGAGGAAGGGAACTAAGATGTTAAAAAGCATTCCAGAAATCATCAGGTGGTTAACTTCCATGATGCTGTTGGGCAGCTATAAAGTAAAATAGTATACTACTATCTTACTAATTGTAGCTGAAAATAGGTAAGTAGGTTTTAAACCTATGTCCTGAACAAGTATGTGTAATACTGTGAAAGTAATAAACTTTAAATAATAATAAACTAATGGTCCTAATAAACTTTATGGTACTGAGTCTAGGTACAGTTACACATTCTAGGTACCACTCAGGGAAGTGAGAAGAAGGGAACCCAAAGCTTGTCATTTCAGTGTCTGGCTACCTGAAGTGTCACCGTCTTAATTTCAGAAAGATGGAGAGAGACTGTTTACAAGGGGATGTAGTGTCAGGACAAGGGGGAATGGCTTTAAACTGAGAGTAGGTTTACTGTGAGGGTGCTGAGGCCCTGGCACAGGGCCCAGAGAAGGTGAGGATGCCCCATCCCTGGAGGTGTTCAAGGCCAGGTTGGATGGAGCTCTGAGCAGCCTGGTCTAGTGGAAGGGGTCCCTACCTTGGGGCATGGGGTTGGAGCAAGATAATCTTCAAGCTCCCTTCCAACCCAGGCCTTTCTGTGATTAATGGATTTGCTATTAATACCATGGGCTGTGCTAAAGATAGAATTTGATTTTCAGAAATCTAAAAGAGTAGATACTTATTCCTTGGAAAAACAGAGAAAATTGAGGAAATTGTAATAGCATCATCACTACAATAAACTGTACCCTAGCTTGAGAATAGTACTGGGAAAAATTACTGAAAAATGCAGAAGACAAAAATGAGGCAAATAGGTTAGGTATGTGAAAATTTTGTATGATTAGAATGCCTAGGAGAACACTAGAGGTACGACTGACGTAATGAGTATTTTGGGAATATGGGTAAGGTGCTAAATTGTGTAGCTTGGGGCAGTAGTTCATAGCAAGGAATAAACTGAAGAGCCTTGGGTGTTTGAAGAAATCTCATTAACACAAGGGTTTTGTGCATCTTGCTGCTTGCAGCTGATAATTCAGAAATTAGATGTTAAAAATAAGAGTGCCAAGGGCCATAGTCTGTCATGTGGTGAATAGCAACTAGACTACATGGGTTATTTAACTTTTTTTTTAAAATCAAAATTCTGCCATCAAAGAACATGGCATCGTCATCTGCAAGATTTTTATGGGTACTCTTCAATAATTTTCTGTTGGTGTCCAGTTTGGAATTTCCTGAAGCAAATGGGGGTGGTTATTTTCAAACTATACAAAGTGGGAAGGTCCATGATTTGGATTTGACCTATCCTTGCCTAATATAAGTGCACAGTATCACCACAGATGAAAAAATGGAACCTTTATGAAACTGTTGCATAACAAGTCTTGTTGTAGGTCCATCAAAACCACTTTGAGAGGTAAGTTAGTTGATGATTCATATACTGGAAAAATAATTAATAATTTAGCACTTTCAAAGAAGAATTACACAAAGTGGGGAGGGGAAAGATATGGTGCTAGATGTGCTTGTGCAGATAAAAGAAGAAGAATAATTAAGGTTTTTGTAGCCAGCTTTAGTTGACAGTTTTGATTCTTTTTCTTAAAGGTTGTGGTCAAAACAAAAACAGAATATGAACCTGATCGCAAGAAGGGAAAGTTTCGTACTCCTAAAATTGCTGAATTCACAATCAGCATCACTGAAGGGGTTTCAGAAAGATTTAAGGTAAGCAGTGCTATGTAAAGATGTTAATGTCTCAGCTGTGTTTGCAAAAGTGCTTAAAATCAATTGCTGATTGTAGTCAGAGCTGACTATAACAGAGTGCCTGTTGTGGATATAACTGGACATGAGAAAAATTAATTCAGTGTTATAATAGTTCAATATTTAACAGTTAGAAACAAAATCAAATCTTGCAGCTTTATTGGTTGTAATCTCTCACTGGCAGATGAATTCCAAAGGCGTTTCTGTCAGTGTGTGGGCTCCAGAATGTGGCTTGCCAGGGTGTGTGTGGGCTGCACACGGGGAGTGCTCATGGCATGGATAAAGCCAGTTTGTGTTGAAGGACAAGAACCACCAGAACACTTATTTTCTTTTTGGCTTCTTACTTATCACTGTGGCCAAACCATCCTCTTAAAAGCACTGTCATAGTCCATTATGTATTTTTTATAGTTAAATATATGACTTGGCAACCCAGGGATATATACCAGAACTCCTTCCTATCAGTTTTCCTGGTCCCAGTTTATCTTATGGTTTGGTGACGCCTGTTACTGTCACATGGCAGTTCAGAAAGAATCTGACTCAGATTGTGTCCACACCCTTACTACTCCCTTCATTAGTCCCATAGGAAACCTGAGGGCTTAACTGATGCAAGGCTTGAATACCCTTTCTCCCTTCCCACTAGAGGATAGTTTTTCTTGCTCTGTGTAATTAAAGCAAAGCAGGGAAGTTGGCACTTCAGCTCATGCTCCTCTATCCTTTTAACAGTAAGACTGCAGGTTTTTGGTGCTTCTAATTTGACATCTTACCCGAGGATACCAAAGCATTTTTAAGCAGTAGGCATCCACACTCTGCAATGCACAAGTACAAATACTTTTGGAAAGCCTAACATTTAGTATGAGGGGAAAATACAGAGTTTCAGTAAAGGTGTGGAGTGTCTTTCTACTGCCCAGTTCCAAACTCTGTTTGCATGATAGGAGTTTTAGGGCACACACAAAGATTTTGGTACTGTTGTGCCTGAGCAGTGCTCTAAAAGCTGCCCAGGCCCAAGCTGACCTTCAGAAGTGTATATGCAGCTCTCAGTGGAATCAGAGCATGCTAAACAAACAAAGTGAAGGCTCAAGGAGGGATTAAACTATATTTGGAAAGGAACTTTGCAGAGTGTTGCTGTGACAGATGTTTTAAGTGCCATTCACCTGGTGGTCTTCAGCCATACAGTGAAGTGTGTAGGTTCCCAGTCAGCTGTGTGCGGACCCACCCCAGATAACCAAGAAGAGATGTTATGGGCTGTGGTAGGGTTTTACTAAGGAGGTAAGAAACCTAGTTCCAGCTTTTCCTGTTCCTTGGTTTGGGGCAAGGACATCCCATTCCTCAGGGAAAATGCTACATTCTGACTCACATTCTCTCTTTATCCTCCTGGCACTATGATACCAGTCCTTGAGAGTGATCCCCCTCCTGTCAGGTGAGGGGAGGGTAAATGCAAATGGACAGCTCAGAACAAGGAGAGCTTATGTCTGGCTGTCTTTGCGCATGTCCTGGTCACACTAAGGTGATCGGAAAATGCTTACTGTGTTGTAGAAGAGAAAGGAGAGGCAGTTTTTAGTTTGAATGCCCTGATAGGACTTTGGTTCCAAGCAGCTGAGCAGAGCCTATAGCTGAAGAACTTTGCACTTATGGTTTAGCAGTAGGGCCTAAGGGATTTAACTGCTGGAACATTAAATTGTAGCTAAGGAAAGGTTTTAAGACATTTAAAAGTCTTGTGCATCCTTTTGTAAACCTGGGGGGGTTTATCTGTCTTTGTTGGGAGAGCTGAGCAAATGAGACCTTGCTGAAAACAAATAAATAGCTTGTGCTGCTGGGTGTCTTTTCTAATTTGTGTGGCTGAACAGCTAAAAGCCTGAAGATTTTTGCATTGTATTTTTGTATACTTTTGGATAGCATACTTAAATAAAATATCCTTTGATATTACTTTATGATGATCGCTCTGGGATTAATCTCATGCTACAGGGTTGCTAGGTTTTGCTGCTAGGTAACTACTGCATCAGAGAGAGGTTTCTGTAGGATTTGCTGTCTCTTGGGAATTGCAGGGTGATTCACATTGTGGCTGTAAGTCTAGGTTTCCAGAGAACAGTATGGGGATTGATCAGTTAGGAAAATTTTGGTTCCGTTAATTGAAAACAATGTTCATGCAGAACATTCAGGTCCTAAAAATGTCCCTTAATCTCTATATAACAATTTTAGAATTGAATTATGCTGCTTGCAACATTTTAAAGAAAACTGACTAGCTCTCCAGTTGGGATGACTGTTGTATTCACCACTCCCAGCAGTAAATATTACATGAATAGTTGATAACATTTCATAAATATGTAGATGAAAAGTACTGATTGTGTGAGGTTTTCTCCTGGGTCCTTATTAATTGTGAACCATCATGTTAACTTCTGCTGTTAATTCCGAGAGAGCAAAAAGATATTTGTTTGAAAATTAAATATTTGTTGTAATTATGAAATGCATTATTTAACTGGTGAGATATTGACTTTGGCTTGTGTTCATGAAAAAACTTTCAGATGCCATTTTAATGACTTCAGTGTGGTACATCACCAATGCACAAGCTTGCCACAAGACACAGCCCAAGTGCTGTGCTAAAAATAAAGCAAGTGAGTCAGTCATATTTACAAATAATTCACATGTGTATTCCAGGATGTACTTCTTAAATAATGACAAAGCAGATTGCATTTTTGGGATTCAGCAGTGCAGATCATCTAAAGCTGTTCTTGAGAAGTTACACATTATAACAAATGAAGTCATTCCAGCATGTGCATATGTCACGTCGATCATTTGGTGTTTTAGCACCTGGTGAATAATCAATTATAAAATATATTTTTCTGCATTCATTTCACATTACCACAGTTATTAAAACAGAGCTGAGAATGTTTCAAAGAAAACTGCAAGTATAATTTTCCTCTGTGAAGCCACATTCTGAATTCAAATCAGAATCTCTCAAAAGAATGTGAAGATTTCCTGATTCTGAGAACCCTGTTGTCTTAATTTATTTTTATGGCACTAACCACACCAAAGAAGATGTGATTTTTTCACTTAAGATTTCTTCCCATTGAGAAACAGAAGTCTTGCTTTTGTTCTTTGAACAGTGTAGGCTGATGTGGGGAGTTGGTTTTTCACATCTGGAAAGCAAATTTAACAAGGCAGATTTTTCTCTCTTGTAAATTGTCCATTCTACAGAGAACAAAGGATCCTTGTGAACTAGGACATAGGAGGAAGTTAGGGCAGAAGAAAATTGATGGCGTGAGTTACCCAAGGCCAACCCTTTGCCTCCCCCATTGACGGAGCAGTGTTTTTACAACCTCCAGTTGGATTTTGTAGTGGGATGTCTACTCTGGCACCCACTGATTGGGCTACAGCTGGCAGTTGTGTACAAACACAACAATTAAAAAAATCTGTTGTAGCAAAGCATGACCTTTTTTTTCTGTTTTTGAGAAAACCTCAATAAAGAACATTCAGAAGTATTTTAAAAGCAATCACTGATTTTTCATAATAAATTTCAAGCCCTTTAATCAACCCAAGCTGTGATATGCCTTCAGCCTTTGGTTTCTGTTCAAAGGCAGTTCAGTTCTTCTGACTTTATCCTTGACATCTCTACATACATCTAACTGCAGAGCCAAAGCCTCAAGCTTATCTCTGTGCTAAGGCCGTGCAAACTGTGTACTATCAAGTAGCAAGCAGCTGATGAAATGTCTGCATGAAGTTATGGAAGAGGAATTGAAACTTCAAGATCAGTTCTCACAGTTTTACCTGGTCACTTCAAGACTGCCAAAATGTATGCACCGTATATCTAACTGTTCAGGGCTTTTTTCTGTCTTTAAAGGGGCATCCTTCAAACATGTTTCTGCCTCACCAATTTTGTACCTCTTCTTAGTAATGCCAGTGATTATTATTGCTGCAGAAATAATCAGAAGCAAGAAGAACAGTTCTCTCTTTGCTGCTGTGTGATTACTTTGTGTGTTGAGTAGCTCTTTGCTCCCACTTTTAAGTCTTTTAAGAGCAGGAGATGTCAACTGATTCCTGTACAGGTATCACTTCCTTAAGTAGATTCTGTGTCTGTCACTTAGTGCTGGAAGAGTGACAGGTACTTACTGTCATTAGTAGTTCTGTTTCTCCAGTGGAACTACTCACAGGATTAAAGTTTCTCACAAGTATAAGTGTTTGGCAGGCTTTACATTTTTTCATTACTACTTCAAATAAGAAAAATAAAGGAGGTGGTTCTTTCAATGTAACAATTATTTTAAAATAACTGATGCAAGTAAAGGCACTGCATGGCAACTGTCACTTTTCCTTTTTTTAATGTTTGATATTCTCTGATATGACATTGACAATCCTCCTGCTAAATTTTTGGCTGAAAGGAATTTTATAGTCAGAGCTGGAAGATTTAAGTAGAGTGGATACTTAACACAGCCCCCCTTCTATAAGTCAGGTGTCCTCTGCCACTGTCTCTGTTAGAAATCCATTTACTGGAACAGAACCAGTCACACAGATGACACAGATGATGTGTTGGATCTCTCCAGATGCATCACTTAAATAACCTTTCCTCTTCTGTAATAACATTATGCGGCCTTTTTCCTGGCCTCAGTAGTATCTTCTGGGATTGTATGAGAAGGTAGTAAGGTTCTTATCTTGGTGCCACAGGGTTTCTTGAACTGCTTCCTCAGATCCCTGTTGTTAAGAAATACAGTATATGGTGCTGTGTGATAGAAGATGACAGGAACATTGCCATGAACAGCTGAGTTAAGCTGCAGTTCTAGGATCTCAAGGCCAGTGCCTTGTTAACCTGTTTTTGTGTAACAGTGTGTCCCTCAGGTTTCATTAATCAATTCCCTTGCAGAGTGGTCCTGTTGTCTTGCACTGTCGCTGTTAATAAGCTCTGGTTCTGTAGCTTCTTTTCTCTTACTGTCCTCATGAATCTGCCTGCTTTTTTTGCATTTTTTGCTGCTACTCCCAGTCATCTGCAGGTAAGCATCCAAGACAGTTCTCTCCTCTTTGTCATTTCTATTTGAGAGGGACAGTGTTTTGATTTCTACTGTTTTTTATGTACAATCTGCCCCCAAACTATCATCCTCTTTGAACAAAATTTTGATGGGAATGTTGTGGTGAAGAAGTTGAGTTCAATAGGTGGATACCAGTCATACAGCTGAACATGACATGTTATGTTAGAAGTGCTCTCCTGAAACAAGGCACGTGGTTGTCTTTTGGAGTCACAGGTCATCCTGTATATTCACACAGCAAGTACAGGACACTGCACCAGGGTCTTCTGTGTAATCTGCATTGCTCTGTAAATGAATATGAGTCAAATGTTGCATGTATAGATGTAAATGTTCCTTTTTTCTTTCACATTGCCATTTCCCATTTCTTAACATTTCTTAATCCTTGAGTGTGTTTTTTCAGACATGTTTTCCATTTAAACTTCCACGGACAGGCTGAGGTAATAGCAAACAAGGACATAATTTTGCAGAAGCAGTGATAAGTGGAAAGCTGATTTTTGTGTTCTCTAACGTGCTGGTAGAGGACATTGTGTAGCTGGAGATGCAGGATTTTAGTGGAGAGAGGTGAAATGGAGGTCATGGCCATTAGCAAGAAAGTCAATGCAATGTTTTACAAATTTTTGTCCGTGGGATGTAGCCAGACACAATCTATTGTAATTACAGGCCTTCTGCCTAAAATTCTCTTGTAGTTTAAATTGGATAGCAGTAATCTTAATTTCCTGTCCTAAGTAGTTGTGCAGAGTTGCTGTATTTTACCCCAAAGGTCTCTGCATTTTACTGGTGAGCAAAGCATTAATTGGCTCTAAATAATTTCCTACTAAAGGTGCTCTGTAAGTGTATGTTTTCACTCTTCTCGTTCAGTGCTGGCAGCAAGTCTGTGCCTCGCACTTCACAAACCTATCAGAAATGAAAGTTGTGTTCCCAAGAGGCTGCAGTTGAAATAGATAATGCATAGATGTGGAGCAGAGAGGAGATGTTACCAAGAGCCAGTGATTGACCACTGAAAATCAGTGCATATCTTGTTAGTTCTTCTAATAACAGGAATGCTTCTACATGGGTTTGTGTGCTGACAGAAGAAAAAGCATGAAGGAAGGCGTGGTGCAGAACAGCACAGTATGAGTGGTTTAATGAAAGAATCTCAGGCAAGAGGAAGGATTAGACAAGTAGAAGTGAAGGCAGGGGAGAAATTAATCATACCCAGGCTTTAGTGGGACAGTGGGATAAAATAAACAGCAAAATTTGAGCAAAAAAGGAGCTGAGAGGAGCAAAATGGGTAGACTTGTGCATGCCTTGAAATATAACCAGGAAAGGGTGTGAAGAGAAGCAGGCATTGTTGGTACAGTTTTGCTGTAGTATTCCAGCTTGATTAAAAAGGGAGTCCACATAGACATTAGTGGAGTGAGGAAGGAGGAGACTGCAGTAGCCAGGCAGAGAAAATATGGCTTGCAGTCTTTTGCAGATGAGGCAAAGTAGCATGGACTGATGGGGAAGATCTGCTGGATCTTATGGTAAAGGCCTTATCACAAGCTGTTTACATGCTAGTGTAGTTGTCAGATATGGTGAGTTTCATTTGTTCAGCTAACTGCTTATAGAGTCTGAAGACAGGTTTTTTGCTCTGGGTATGCTTAGTTCATTCATTAGTCATCTCTCATTTTGATTACTCTAATGGCTTCTGGCTAGACGTTGTCCTTCTTCTGCTCTTCACTTACAATCTATTCAGAAATCTGCCACATACATAATATCTTGTCATCTTCTCTGTTCGCTTCGTTTTGCTGCCAGATCCCCTTAAAACTAAATGTCACACTCAAGATGAAAGCCAAATCACACTTTGAATTCCTAGTTTAAATAAATGGTTGTTTGTCCTATCTTATAGTTACTTCAAGAAAAGTATTTTAAAAGCCTATCACTCTTGAGGTGTGACAGTCACCTTGGAGTTCTGCAGGACGTACATGGCCGTGAATGATCACAGTAATTCACAAGAGTTCTGCTTGTGAATGTACTGTGTGGGGTCCTGCATTGCCAGCTGGCTAACACAAAAAAGGAGATTCAAGATTTCATTCCAGAAGAAGGGAAATGGTGCTTGTCCATGCATGGCAGCTGCTCCTGCCTGAGAAAGAGGGCAAGTTGTGAGTAGTGTGTTGGTAAGAAGAAGAAAATAACTTTAGTTTATTGCAAGTATGCAAAATTGCTGTGGAAGAAAGTAATATAATGACAGCTTTGGGGTTGCTTGTTGTCTGAAGAGCTGCTTGATGCCTTCTTTTTTTCTTGCTTTTATTTCTGAAAAGCATCAGGGAAGAGAGGGCACAGAGGTAGGGTTGCACTATGTTAGTGCAGGGAGAGAAGCTGACTGCCTCAGGTTCAGAAGTAGTCCATGTGGGCCATCAGTGGTGGGTTATTATCAGAATGAAGAAAAATGGCTATTAGAAGAAAGAAAAGGATTTTCAATTTAAAAGGGAGAAGTGGATTGGATTAACAGGTGATGGCAATCACCTTGGAAAGAAATCCATTGCTAGATTCCATCTGTGCTGTTTTCATCTGCAACTGTCTTTAAATAGAAGTTACTCGTATCCTGAAGAATGGTAAGAGAAGGGAGCTTCTCTCCTAATAGGAAGGAGACAAGAGCTTACTTGATTAGGGATTTGCAAATGGAGTGTGATTGCAAATCACTGGAGATAATGAGAGTAAAAATTTACATGTTAATACCAAAATTAGTAACACTAGGAAATACAGTAAGTGAGAGAGAAAAATTCTGTGATATTTTTGAAGCAGGACCTCTGAGAACTCTTCCCATGGCTTACTGTGTGGCAGTGGAAGAACTTGTACAAGCAGTGAGAGCTCAGAGCTCCACACTGCCACTGAAAACAGGTCTCAGCAAATAACCCAAGGCCATGGTTCTGCAACTTGCCAGGCTCCAGCAATCAACACAACGCTGGGCTTTTATATTCTTTTAAAAAACAGTGACTTCTCTGAGCAGTTTTGAAGCTCTGTAGAGTGATCCTGCAGTGATTGTGGAAATACAGTTTTTTTCTTACTGTCTTAACATTTAGTCTCAATTACAAAACAGCTTGTTAGTATGTTGTCTCAGTATGTTCCTGAGACCTCATCTATATGTCTGAATGGTTACAGCTGAGAAATAACATTACAATTCTACTACTGGCTGCTAGTAGAAGGGCCAGGAAACACAGTTAAAATACTTTTATAGAATATTTTTCAAATATATTTTCAAGAATATTTTTCAAAACATTTTAAACTCTTAGCTCCTATCTGTGGTGGAGACAAATACAAGCTGAGTTGATCTGTGCCACAGCAGTTCTGCCTGATGCCTGTGTCCCATGTCACAGGCCTGTGTTCCTAAAGGGAGCAGCTTTTGCTGAAGGCTGTGTGGACTCAGAAGCCTGATAAAAAAAACCTGTTGGAAGGGCTGAGCTAGGGCACAGCTGGGCCAGGAATGGGGATGTGTGTGAGTGTTACGTTGGTTGTTATTAAACTGGGCTCCAGAGAATGACCAGAAAGGAAGGTGAAAATGTACTTTGGCTCTTGGATTCATGCAGGACATACTGAGGCCTGGGAGATGTAAGAATGTTGTTGACAAGACAGAGTGAGCTATCCATGTTAATTTTTGTGTATGTAAACAAGTAATAAACTTGGAGAAAGGCTCATTAGATATGAAAATTGTTGTCAGTGTGAAGGTTTCAGAGGTTAATTAAAAATACTTTTTTTTTCTTTTTGTACTCCAGTGACTGTTGAGAAACTGAACATGTTGATCCATGTCTCATTTCAGTTGTTATTGCTACATTAATATCTATATTTCTGCTACTAAATTACTTTTCGATCTGCAGTTCTCCTTGCCTCTACTCCAGCCTTCCCTTTTTTTGCTTATTTTTATTTTCTTTCTATCAAAAATCCTTATTAAATCCTTGGCTTCAGCAACTGACAGCACTCAACCTTGTACTCAACCTTGTTTCAGCCAGGAAGTAGAGCACTTGCTGTTGTCTCTGCCTGTGATGAGATTTGCTTTCACAGGATGAGAAGTCCCTTAAGTTTATTGTTGTCCTGAAATGTCCTAACACCACTGCTAGACACAGCTTGCAGTGTTGCAAACTCTGTTAGTTCAGAGGTTTATCAAAAGGAGGGTGTATGGTGCTTGTTTTTACCAAGAGGCAAAGCTACAATTTTTTGTTGTTTTGGCTTTTTCAAATGCCAGATTATTCTTGTTTCAATTAATTGACCCTGATGTGCCTAAATTCATTTTTCAGGAGGTGTATATAGCTGGTTTACTCATCTTACTTTAAATTTAGATCATATTTGCTTTGTTTTAAAAAATGAATAATATAATCTTGTCTGTTTCTGTTTATTACTGTTTCTCATGCTGTAACACATGCCTGCTTCTTTCTAACTTGCCAAAAAGGAAATTCATCTCAATCACTCCTGCCATGTAGTCTCCATGACCTACTAATTTGTCTATCAGTAGAAGTTTTAGAATTATAAAAACACACATCTGGGATACTTTCCCCGGTAATGAATGCTATTTGCTCAGCTTACACTTTCCACAAAAATGGGTCTGATTTAGAGAGCTTTGTACTGTAACTACTGGACAAAATTTTGTGCTTTCTCTTGTCAATGGGTGATGTAATTCTGTCTTGTGACACACCAGAAGGCTGCTGGTCTCCAGCTGCTCAGAGTTTGTACCTGGGAAAGGTTAGCTCAATCCTGACACTGATTTCAGGTTTCTCTTAAGGTGGGTCTTGGACTTCTCTGCAGCCCAAGCTCAGGGGCAGAGAGGTATTGAAGGGCATGGTGAAAATCCATGTAAGGATGTGTGTAGTGGCTTCTCTGTGAGCACTGTGGAAAGAGGTGCCACAGAACTCCTGGAGGCCAGCCAAATGCCGAACATAGGGTATTTCCTTACAGATCTGGCAGTCAACTACTCCTGTACAGGCTCTGTGTGATGAAGTAGTACTGTTTCAACCTATAAATAAAGGAGTATTGAACAACCAAGAATGCAGACTACTGGTGTAACTATCCCTAAGTTCAGAGCAGGTGCAATGACCTCTAATCCTAACTAGAGAGGGCAGACATTACTTTGTCCATGCCCTGCAAGTCACCTCTGGATGACACCTGTGCTTATTAACACCTGACTCCATTCTTGGACAGGCACAGGGAAAACAAACGTGCTTAACAGCTGACATAAACTAAACTTAAACTTACATCGTCCACATACTGAAAAAACAGCAGACACAGGATACCTTGGTGTGTCCTGGCCTCATGTGCCTTGAACAGAAATGCAATAAAAAAAAGCCTTGCAGTAGACAGGCAATGGGCCACTGCCCAGAGAATCCTCTTTCCTCTGAGAAGGGCAGGGTAGAAGCACTTACGTGCTGCTTCTCTGTTCTCCCTCAATAATTAAGCAGCTGGTTTTATCCTTTGCTTGATTTTACTGTAAAGTGCATTCACAGCTGACTTCTGCTGCCTGCAGTAACAAGCAGCAATAGAAGAAGCAGTGCATTACTAACATAAGCATGTTTTATTTTTCTTTACAGGTAACTGTGCTGGTTCTTTTTGCCCTTGCATTCTTAACGTGTGTTGTATTTCTGGTAGTCTACAAGGTTTACAAGTATGATCATACCTGTCCAGAAGGATTTGTTTTCAAGGTAAATTGCATACCCATTCTAGAAAAACAGTAGAGTATGTAATATTCTGTGTTGTTTTAGGCATAACCTTGATTAAGGCATGCTGTATTGCATAAATTTGGTGTTTCTTTACATAGGTTAGTGTGCTTCCTGCTATGCTTTTGCTTTGTAATTTATAATTTAAGTTGTACTATTGCACAATATTAATAGTGTTATTTTGCTAACACTTTAAACATTGAAAAGATAGCAAAAGTCTAAATACTGGTGTCTCTCAAACTAACTTCACCTGCAGTTGTCTGGACAAAGCCCTCATTTATGGGTCATATGGTTTAATGTTGCATGTTCCTCCAAATTAATGTGTCTTAGGAAATGAGAAAATGATAAAATGTGGAAAAAAATCTGAAATACATGTCAAAGAAAAAGTAGAGTGATGTTCTCATTAAGAGTAGTAGAGCTACTTCAGGGTTATTTTTGTACTAAGAACTTCTTGTTCTAGAACAGTGACCTCTGAGCCCTACTGCCAAAAGTGATGCCAAAAAAGGGAAAACACATTTATTCTAAAAAAATACTGGTTCTAACCAAAAGGAGGCTGGGCTCACTTTATTTGTGTGAGATGGTGGTGCTGGCTCCTTTGCCATGACCTGGGCTGAAAGTCAGGAACGTAACATTGACTTCCCAGTTGTAAATTTAGCAGAGTTGAACTTGCTGTAATTAGGTAAGAAAAGGAGCAGTGATAATGGCATTCTTCCCTTTAATTTTTTAAATAGTATTTAGTCATGTAATAAATCAAATGGGTGCCCAGTGGGAACTTCAAAAGGATTCAAGAAGGGATGGCCGCCTCAGCACTCCTCAACAATCCTGTTCAGGATTTTATCTGTCACTTCAAGCACATAAATATCTTACAAGAATCTAGTTCAAAATTATAATCAGTGATGCCCTTCTGGATTAATTTAGATTCAAGCATTCAGTTGGTTACTGCTTCCCTTTTGTTCAAGGGCAAAAGATCCTGTGGATAGAATACTTGGCTGTAACTCAGGAGATCCAGCTTTTGGTTCTGCTGTTGGCTTTTTGTGTTGCCTCAGACAGGCACTGAAACCCCTCTGTGTTCATGTCTCAGGGGACAGTAGGCCTTTTTTTTCCCCTAAGCTTTCTCTTGGCATTGAACAGTTTGGAATATGGACTGTTACGTTCCTTTCAAGCCTGTCTTGATGTGATCCTGACTTGACAGGAACAACCAGTTACATGTTCCTATGTGAGTCTAGCACCAGCCTGCTGCTTCTGCCTCCTCTCACACCAATTTGTTCTCTCCTTTGAGCTGCAGCTTTCTGGCTTCTTGTGGCTTTTCTTGCCAGTGTCACAAATATTTAAGGAAAGAACACTTTTTCAGCTATATTTCAGTTGCCCTGGAACCAGAGTCTGGTTGTGTTTCTCTCTTTTGGGTCCTGTGTTTGGGACAGAAGTTAGGCACAATGTCCCATAGCTCATGCTCTGTTCTTAAAGTGCAGCACATGCACAGGGCTACATCATGGTTACTCTCCTGGTGGTTTTCTTGGAGCTGGTGTTTTGTTTCCAGCTGCTTGATGGCATAATGCCAGGAGACAGAGCATCTTTGGTCACGTACCTCTTTTAAGAAAGAGTTCTGCAGAAAAGGATGTTGACAAATGACACAAGGCCTGAAAACTACCACTGTTAAAATGACTTTGTATTTATTTGCATCTTTTTTTGGGAGAGTCCATTATATCTGATGGCATAGCTTGGCACAGATGTCTTAGGAAACATGAAGTCTGTCACCTTGTGACCAGTGTCTCTGTGGACTGGCTTCATGTTTCCGGTGGACTCAACATTATCTAGCCTGGATGTTCCCAGGCTTTAGATGCTGATGTGATTTCCTGGTTAAGGGCAAAGGTGTGCCTGCCTCAGGAAGCCTGGTGCTGCAGGAATCTCTGCATAAAGGCTGAGCTAACCACAGCTCTGAGTCAGACTCACTCTTCTCTGCTTTGATGCTCTCATACATGGAGCAGTTCCAAAGGATTCTGCTGTACTACGCCTCCAGGGCATGAAGGTGTGCTTAAAAAGGTGCTCATTTTCCTTTGTACAGCAGTCTTATTTCTGTGCTTGCTTAAGCTTTCTGAGACAGCCTTAGTACTGCTGCTGTGCCGATTGCTTCTCTGGAGCACTCATCAGAACCTACTGGTGAGACTCACCACAAAAACCTGAGTGCACTTACATCCTGAAGAATTTCCCCGGGGTTTCAGTATGTTCTGTAGCATATCTTTTACCCTTTGGCTTTTGTTGCCAGAGCATTCTGACAGACTTGTGGACAGTACAACAAAGTCATTTCAGTGCATTGAAGACCACACAATCATCTGTTAAATTGGGAATTATTGACCCAGCAAAGTTAATGTGACAGAAGATACTATTTATAAGTGAATTCCATGGGGGTCTTCATGTCAAAGGAACAAAAGGAATCATCTTAATTCAGCCAGATATAGACTGGCAACCAGGGTTTTCTCTGGCATCAAAGGCCATAACCTGTAACTAATTTCCAAAATAGAAGGGTTGTGAAAAAAAAGACTGGCAAGGCACTCTGGAGCCCAGTTTCTCTTCATAGCCTTCCTTCTTCTCTCACCTGGGAACCATGGAAACAAATAAAAAGGATGGAAAAAAATGTTCTACATAGCTGAAAGTGGCAGGGTAAGAATCAGCAGCAGTTCCCATCACTCAGTCACTGAGTGCTGCATGGCTTGCCTTGACTGGGAACTAATCCAAGGGGCTGTCCTAAGGCAGTACACAAGGGCAGTGAGTAAAAGGAGAGGTTGTTTTCCCATCTCTTCTAGAAGCATGAAATCCCAGGAGCAAAATGCAGTCAAGAGGGAAACTGATGTCTGTTTCTTTAGGCTCTTCGGTCAGATGTCTTGCATGTTTATGACTACAAGGCCGCTCCCCAAAAAAAAGAAACCAAAAAACGTTACTGAGTCATTTTTGCCTGCTACAAAAGCAAATTGCTTCTGAAGGCAACATAGGATTCTGTAGTTTTTTTCAGACTGTCAGTAATCTTGGCTTGTCTTCAGCTCTAATAATTATATTTGCTTGAATTTCCTTGGCAGATTTCATTAATTCAATGGATTGTGTTCCTTTCCCCACTTTAAATATTTAGAATTGTGATTATATCCCATGACTGAGTGAAATAATCACTACACATATGTCTGTGTCTATGTGCTTCTTAGTCATTTTATCACATCAGTAGTGTCAGTTATCCCAGATAAAACATGGATAATACTTCCAGAAGATGACATGGTTGATGTATATGAATATGCATATCAAATAGCTCTATTCCATATTCCTGGATTATGTTTTTATAAATCTAGGTCCCAGTCTTGCAGCTGGCAAACACATGGACTATGAGCATGGGAAAGCCTCTGTTGACTTACAGTGCTGAACTGACAAAGGTGCTGTTTAGCCAGGGTTAAATCCCATCTGCTTTGTGGTGCTAACTTCAACAAAACTGGGAGGGAGACTTGCCCCAGCTGCTGCCTTGACAGAAGATTACAGATAAAGGGAGCCAGGGTGCCCGTGCAAACTTTGGGCACTCCTGTGAGTCTGACACGCTTTGAGGCTTCTGCCACACCCGCGGGTTGGAGCCAGTGAGGTGCTGACTGTGGGAGGGCTGTCAGTCTTGTGACAGCAAGGCATCTTTGAGCCATCACATGTGCCATGTAATTGAATTTGTCAGGGGCAGACAGGTTCTGAGACTACCTGTGGGCAAGTATTCCTTTCTTCTTTCATACCTTTTGATGATTTTTTTCCTTTTTAGGAGGCAAAATTTGTATTAAGCCAAGACTGCTGGATCTTCACCCATCTTTTGCTTCATGATTTAAAACCATTTGAAACAGTTGTTAATTGTGCTTTTTTTTTTTTTTTTGACATGGACAGAAGTCAACTCAGAAATTAATGAATTAATGTGGACACTTTTAAGGTAGAATCTGGTCCTAAAACCCACAGAATTTTTGCATGTGTTTTTCTGCTGAGAAATTCCCAATATAAAATTTTGTTTGCTGAGTAGGAGAACAGTAGCAGTTCAAAGCTGCTGTGCTGTAGTATTATAAATTTTAGTCCTCTAGTGCTGGAAGCAAGAAGACTGAATACCCTATTTCTTTTCAAAACAGCCAGAGTAGAAATGACTAAATTAATTTTTCCTCAAGCTGCAGCTACTTCTAGCTTATAAGAGTCAATTCAATTGCTCAGGTGACTGCCCTAACGTGTGGAAGTATCAAGCAAGACTGCCTGGACTAGCCAGTGTGGCAAGAGGACCTGCAGAGAGACCCCAAGACCTTCTGGGACAAAGCCTGGGGGTCACAGTATATGCCTGAATAACTTTTTTCTTTGGTGCAATGAGCTGCTCTGTAGGCTCTTCCTGCACTGTGACTGGAAGAGTTCCTGGACGATACCTGCTACAAACACACTGCACAGGCACATTCACTTTGGCTTTTAAGATGACAGCAAAATGGATTTGACTTTTATTTTACTCTTTAAATTATCTATTTCACTTTCCAAAGCTCTGAGAATCTAGCAGGTTCTATTTAGTGCTCCTACGGTCTTGGGAAATGAAATAATGTAGTTTCTCTCCAGAGAGCTTTTTAAAAGCCTGCTGTTGGCTACATCTTTCTGACAATGAGGAGTGAAATACTTTGTATGTATGTACACACTTGCACATATGCTTGGCCACCCACAGAGTTTTCCCTATAATGTGTGAGCTACTGGGCTGTAAAATTGTTCATGTATTGGCACCAATATATCTGTATTAATTTTTGTCCCTCAGACTGCAAACAGTGGGGCAAATTGCCTGAATTTAATCTAACAGTACGATACAGACAGCTGTAATTGTAAACCAAACAGCTGGAATTGGGTGGGCAGGAATAAACAGCAAAATGTGGCTGGAACTGGAGACTGAATACTTTTTCAAAATAATTTTAGGCAAGCACATTTCTTGTATGTTAATTATTCCGGCATATAAACCCAGATTGGTCTTCCTGGCAAACGCACGAGTAGTTTAAGGATTGTAGGGGAACATTTTGAACACAGCTGGACATTACAGTAGTTAATTGATGTGTGTTGCATCTTGACTCATAGAGAATGACTCTTGGCTTAGACAAAAAGGTAAAGGAGGAGAAAAACCTAATCTACTTCATGTGTTTGTGTGGGGGCTGTATCTGAAATCTAAGCAATGGATTTTCTTTTCAGAATAATCAGTGCATTCCAGCTGGGTTGGAAAACTACTACTCTGAACAAGACTCCAGTGCTCGAGGGAAATTTTACACAGTCATAAACCACTACAACCTGGCCAAACAAACCATCACGCGCTCCGTGTCCCCGTGGATGACAGTACTGTCAGAAGAGAAACTCTCTGAACAGGAGACTGAAGCTGCTGAGAAATCAGCTTAGGATGATAAGCTAATTATTAAAACTATGTCATTTGAAGGTAACTAAGGGACTTCAAGGAACTTTTCATTAAATATAATTATTGATAATTTAGAGGTTACTCATGTTTATGGTGTAACTGCTTCTGTTTGCTGATACTGCTTTGCAAAAAAAAAAAAAAAAAAGAAAAAACCCAAAACAAAAACTTGCTGCAGAACATTCATGGGCATAATCCCAGGTGCATATCAGCATTGCTGTAGAGCTTTGACACCATTCTCAATGTTAAAAAAAAAATCCAATGTTAGATATGTTCTTGCAGTTTATTGGATACTGATAGATTTTGTCACTGGATTTTCAGGGCTTGGACCTTAGATAAATCATGTGTTCTGTTGTCTGAACAGATACTTAATTTATTAAGTTTTTGAATTCTTTGTCATTTTGCAAACTGAAACACCCCAGCCATAACTAGAGTGATCTCTTGTTTAGCTGAAAGCTGTAAGTAATGTTTAGTTTGGGCTCAAGCAAGAATGATAGCACTGACATTGGGGCATAATGTAATGACTTGTATGGAAAAAGAAACTGTCAGGTCGCATTTTTCCTTACATTTCCTTTACTGTTTTTGTAAGTGATAATGAAGTTCTCTGCAACAAGGCATGCTCAGTGTTTCTTATTGCTGTCAGCAGGATTTAACTGCATTTCCACTGTGGCTTTAGCATCTTGGTAAGGATGTGCACTGAAACACAAACTAGATAGACTTATGGAAAAACACAGGCAGTTTTAGTGGTGGATGTTGAGGGTAGTGTAAAAAATATACAGTTCAGGATGTTCTAATGAGAAATGACATCTTTTGATCATACTAAAGAGGCAGAAAACCTGTTCACAGTACATGTAGTCCACTATGTCATTTGTTGGATACAGCTGAAGGAGTAAGATGTCTAAATTTTCTCCTGTATTACATTCACAATTTCCCTTTTTATTAGTTAGAAAGAGCTTTCTTGTTTATGTATGGTTTGCAGTTTGATACTTTTTAAAACATGGAGCATCACAAGTGAAACAGTAGCGTGTTAGATACCACAACTGGCTGTTAAAGCTCCATGTGAAACAGAGTGAAGAGTAGAACTGTTTGTGTATGGTTTGGGAGGGGAGAAGACGTAGAAGAACATAGTATTGTGGATGCACGTTAAAGTTCCATTGTAATTACAAACTTACCTATTCTTTGTGTGAAATCATGTTTTCATTTTTATTATAAATCTTAAATATACATTATAAAAAGACATCTTATTAATTTAACATACAAAGTGTGTGAAGCATCTGGGCCAGTAAGTTGCCTTTTTATTCATGTAACTTGAATAAGGGACAAGGTAGAGTGGACATGTCAAAAGTTCCTTTTTTTTGTTAGAATCTGTACAAAAATTAAGGGAAAACATCAGTATAGGCTGTTTCTCAAGATTTGGAGTAGAACAAATGTGGTCAGCTCTACTTCTGTTTTTCTCCAGCAGAAGCCTGTTGTCCCAATACAGTAAAAATAACCATTATGACTCAGTGCTCTAAATTTGATGGGAAATGTGCATTACACAGTGCAGCTGTAAAAGGCTTTTTATTAAGTCATCATGGTATGTGGAATGTCTAAGAAGCAATAAACTATGTGCCAAATTTTTCTTTGCAATTAAAGATATCAAGCTTCTGTTAAGATCTTTAAAACATACCATGTTTGCATTTTCTTACAGGCATCTGCTTTATTGAATATAATTGATTCACATGTAACTTTTGACATTTTCACTCTGTGCATAGTAAAGAAAAAGAATGATGCTACCTGTTGCATAAAATAAAAATGTATAGAAATATACATTTCAGAAGAGAGACAGGAAAACACACACATTTCATATCAACATACTTATAGAGGACATTCAGATTTTACAGGATGGAAAGGTCTGTTTCCCAAGACTGTTCTAAATAGAAATTATTCACGATACATCTCCTCCCCTTAAATTTACGACAATAAAAACTTTAATGCAAAAGTAAATACTGATGAGAAACAACTTCTTTTTCTCCTTGTAACAATAAACAATAAAAATTAGTAAGCCTTACAATCTAGGAGAAACAGATTGTTTATGCTTCTTGAAGTGAAAACCATTTTCCATCTGATTTATCAAGAGGGAGTTTATTAAATCTTATCTACACTTGGTTTTGAGACTTTTTTTAGTTAACAAATTGCTCCCAGGTTTAGTACTTTGAGGAGTTTGACTTTAATTGTCTATCCTTTGGCTTTATTCCAGCATCCCAGAACATCTGTTTCATTGCACAATCTGTTTGTGTTGTATTCTCTCTTTTCACTTACAAGTAAAGCTCTTTTGTTGACTCTTTATCATTATTAGTACCATTAGATCAAGCTGATTTCTGAGACAAGTAGTTTCAAAGGATTAGAAGTAAAGGTCATTTATGTGCAAAGTGATCACTGTGTACTGAAGTGGTGTGATGAAATAAACGCCTGAGACAGCGTAGATGCTTCTGCACAGTAACAGTTTTCTCTTGCTCTGGGATGGGAGCTGACTTTACACAGCACAGGTGGGTGGCTGTGACCAAACCTGTATTGTTGCTTTTTCTTCTGTTAGGTCTGCTCCAGCTTGTAGCTTTCTTCACAGCTCTTTCAAAGACTTTTATGTTCTCCAGAGGATAAGCATGGTTTTATGTTTGATACAGGGATTTAAAATGAATGTCCTAATGGATATGTGCACAACTTATTTATTGGAAAATATTTCCATCATAGAGGTATGAGAAAATGCATAAAATACATAGGTATGCTGTTATACCCAGCTCCACTAAAAAATGTCAGAACATTTACAAACAAAGCATGGAGCCAATAATAGTTTAATTAATTATCATACCAGTCTAGGAAAAGCAAGGAGAATGAACACATCACAAGGAAGAAGAGGATCCATACTCTAAATCCAGCATTGTTTTTGATGGCCTGTGAAGGAAAGGTTATCCCTGTTACCATTACCAGTAAATACAATTTCAACAGTGGCAACTCAGAATGCCTGTTTGTGGCATCACCCTTCCCTCCCACAAGAGAAACAACAAAATTTGACCTTAATTTCAGGTGAATACAAGTCAGGTTGGCTGGTACCTCTTTAGATTTATCACACTGAAGTCACACTCAAAATCTTAAAATTGCACAAATCAAACACCAGGAACTATATCGCAAAGTACATGCTTCAAAGTTAGTTTTAAGTATCAAAAGTGAAATTCCTTGATTAAAAGTAATCAGGCCTTCATCTTTCTAATAAAGATGTGACATGAAACAAGTGAAAAAAAACCAAAACCAGACAACAAACAAACAAAAACAAAATCCCTGACACCTCTGGAGATACCTCAGTCACTTATTTCAGTCTCAGAGCCAGTATTTTTCTTGGCTACTCCTTTCCAAAACTGAGACCAGCAGGGGTCTTGGTCTTTGCTCTCATTTTTTAGATTTACATAAGGAATTTTTTTTTCTATGATAACAAACACTAGTGTGAGTAAAAAAGTTTTTTATTTTACCACCTTTCATTACTGTTTCTCAGGATGGTTTAGGAAACTTAGTTCTACCTAAAAATGTGAAAAGTGAAGTAAAATATAGCATCAGTTCTTGCCACGTTTGGTGCACTTTTCAGAAGAGCAGAGCAGTAAGTAGATAACTCACCCTTGAAATACCTTTTCTGTGCGCTCTCGGGAGGGAGAAAGAAGTGAGCCATTTACTCAGTAGCCTAATTTAGGAACTCCATTTTTATTGAAATCTCAATTCCCAAAATAAAATATCCTTTCCTTCTACTTAGTAAAAGAGTAGAAGAGGTTTGTTTACTAGGAGCATGCAGGAGCTGTTCAGGGTGGTAAAGGGTCTCTTCTGCTAACACTCAGCATTCTGTTTCAACCATTTCAGCACTGTCTTATAGTGGCAGTCTGCAATTTCTGCCCCCCCGCTTCTTTTTAAGAAACTTCACAGGTGCTTAAATGCAAGCCAAGTGACCTTCATGTTTAAAAAACTGCTGAGGCCAAGTAGATTTCTGCAATCCTGTGCAGCTATTCAGATCATGCTTAGCAAGTGTGAACTATTGAGAAGCTCAGCTACCTTGACCAGTTTTCCCAAACCCCTGTCCTGACACCCAGCACCCACTGCACCAGTCCCATGGGCAAGCTCGCATGTGCTGTTTTAAAGCAACACGTGGAAAAAACTGAAAGTTAAGAGAAATTAGTCTAAAACACAACTTCAAGATATTACCTCTCTTATGTCTTCATTGCCTTCTTTTATATTCTCTGTTGCACCCACAACTAATTGATGGATATTGTCAATATCTGTTTCCTGTTTAAAAAAGAAATAAAATTGAGAAATAGTAATGAATGCTACAAAGAAAAAACATTTCCAAGGACTTGGGGAACAAGCAGAACTCAAAAGTAAAATAAAATCTGATATTATTAACATCTTTGTTTCATTGATGCAAAGGCAGAGAGTAATACATTAAAGTTGTAATTTCTTTTTTGGTGATTTTACGAACCTGAATGGAAACCACCAAGACCAGTAGGAAGTCTCCCATTTCTCTAGAGTCAAATCTAACCTGTCTGATTTTTCCCAGCTCTTTTGGAAGAGGTGCCAACATTTCCAGAAAGGATGCTGTTACATAACACGTTTAACAGGACACCAGTTCTGAGGCAGAGGGATCATTCTAACACATATCTCTCATTTTCCATTCCGGGTACATACTAGTAAGTAACAACAGTAAATATCTTTATTTTAAATTTGAAAAACAAAAGCATTTTCCTTCACATTTGTATTGAAGATTTGTTAATTTTATGTTCACAAATTGGCAATCAGGACCAAAATGCCCCCAAGAAAATCTTCAAGTGGTATTTGCTGCTGTAGTATTCAATTATACTAACCTGTTGCAAGACTTTCTCAGTGAATATCTCTTGTAATCTGGAGATTTCCACCACTTTTCCTTCAATTTGTCTTGGCAAAGAACAGAAATACTCCATTAGAAACTAGTGCAAACATGTCTTGCTGCTGCAGATTCAGACCCTCCAGCCCAGTAAGTGGCTGCTCAGGAGGCCACTGTTTTGTCAGTTGTCTGTGAGGCAGCAATAGCCTGGGACTAGGGCTTGGACAGTGCCTGGTTGGAAGACAACCAGCCCACAGTGAAGCCCTGGGAAAGGCACCTCCAGAAATGCTCATCAGTGAGCAGCTTTCACTGCCAGGGCTTTTCACCTGTCTCCCTTCTTTCATTTCATATAATAACATCCATGCTGGGCTTTAAGCAGTTGATTTTGACACACCCTCTTCATATGCTGCTCTGGTGTATGCAGTTCACCTTGCCTAGGACTGATACCCAGAAGTCAATTTCTAGCTCAAGTAGCCCTTTGGGTGTTCTGCACAGCTGGGGAGAGTGAATGGCACCACTGCCTGTCTCTGCATGGGGTCAGCAATGGCACCTCCCCTACTGCCATCTGGATATCCAGCAGACAACAGGACAGAAATGGAAAATTTAGTACTTTAAAACATTGATAAGGGAGAATGTAAGCCTTCCAAATGTAACCAGTGCTACCATTCTTTACACTGTGGGACAGCACACGGTCCTTTCCTGGGCACTGGTATTTGTCCCAGCTCCTCCCACACCACTGGAGCAGGAGCAGGCAGGTGTCCTGCAGCCAATGCCCTGCACATGGCATGACTGGGGCATGGGACCAGCACGGGCCAGCATCCATCAAGTGACAGAAAACTGTACCTGACTTCATCGAAGAGATTGTTCATTTCACCAACAAGTCTCTGGTTCTCCTGTTCAAACTGGAAAAAGGGGAGAAGGAAATGGCACACAAAATTTATAGGTTTAATTTCCCAGAAGTGAGTCTGAAATGACAGGTATGTGTTTGAAGAAGGGTAACAGTATATCTCACAGAGAAAGGTTAGTCTTCTGACATGGGCAATTGCTATCATAAAGAATGAAGAAATTTTTTTTATTTCTTTTAACATCCAGATTTCTTTTTGTATTAGAGGCTCACTGCCTACCTCATTGGTAAGAACAGCCTTCTCTCCTGGGTTAAAGGATTCCACAAAGTCTAAAAGGAAGGTTACTGGACACTGCTGCTTTCACTGTGGGGTAGAGGTCTCAGGAAAGGTGCCCAGCTCCATGAATTGAAGGGGAACAGAGAGTAACATAGTGCACAGTTCCATTGATTTCCACTCTAAAGATCCAACGGTTTTGTCAAATAAAATAATACCAGTGTTGCAATACATTCAATTGTCTTTGTCACTGCTGTATGTAGTGACACCACCGACAGAGCAGAGCATTTTTGAAAATATAATTGCCTAAAATATATTTATTTTACATTACTTCACAGCAGCAGATGGCTAAAGGTGCTTCATCACTGCACTGCTTTACATTCATGACTATTTTATGTCTGGTTCTGGTGGAGTCACCTCACAACAAAGCCAAGGCACAGAGCAATGAAATAGAGCCACAAGATTTAGTGCTGTGATTGCTGGTTGGTCCTTGAGTGACTAAGTGGGGCCACCATGCTGCAATTTATTTTCTGACTTCTGTAAGGATATCTGTACAAATATTCAACATTAGAAATCCCCCATTTTACTGCCTTAAAAAACAGATGGTAACTAATTGAGAAGACAAATTTTCAGTAAAGAAACAGTGAATGACTTTAATCATTTACAAATAGCACAAATCCACTGGAGAAAGTATTCTTTAAAAACTCCCTTTGATATTTAAAACCTTCCACTGGCACAGATTGCCTTTTAAACTGCTAAATGATCTTTGCAACTTGAAATCATGGCTGATGGAGCACTTGCACAGACAGCAGTTAAGATATGCTAAAACAGGCAATTGAACAAAGGGTTTGAGCACTGAACACATCCTACACCAGTGCATCACAAAGGGATTTACATGATGGGAACATAAAACCAAGCTCCAGCAATCAGTATAGCTCAGCAATTTATGGCTTATTGAAGTAGCCTATTTTACGACACTGAAATATTCTGTTACCAAAGTATGGCATAAAGTGACAAATTGCTTAATATATGGCTAAAAATCCAAGGCATAAAAGAAATAATCACCACTCCTTTTAGTTATTCCATGAGGGAAGTCATTAGATGTGCTGTCCCTGAATTTAAGACAAAACCAACCGACCAAAAAAAAGTTAAAAGTCAAAGAAAAGTAGCTATTTTCACGACTCCAAACAGCAGAGAGATTTTTCCCACTCAATGCAATCGCAAGACATCTGCTCACAATAACTGTAAAAACCATTAATATACCTGTATTCAGAGTTATAAACTAAAATCTATTGTTTAAATCATGCAGTAGGCCTGCAAACATTTTGAACAATGTCAAGCTCTCTCCTGAGGGTAAAATGCTGAGAGGAATTGGTGCTTTAGCAATGAAAGAGCTTTAATTCATTATTTTATCTACATGAAGGATTATGGAACCATGACTGAGGATTTGCTAAGTATGATATGACACAAACCATCCCAATTTAAAGCCAACACAGCAGCTTACAGATTGCAAGCTACCCTCTTCATAGAATTGTTTAGGATAGAAAAGATCTTACAGATCAAGATAACGACCCAAGGCCACCACTAAACCGTGTCCCTAAGTGCCACATCTACATGTCTTTTAAACACCACCAGGGATGGTGACTCCACCACTTCCCTGGGCAGTCTGTTCCAAAGCTTGAAAACCCTTTCAGAGAGGAGATTTCTCCTATGATCCCAGGCCTACAAAACACAACCTGCATTTAGTTTTCAGTCAGAAGGCCCTGTCAGAGCCATTATCCCCAACTCTTATTTCCCCTGTTTCACTGGAAGCTGACAGCAAGGGGCCTAACAGTATTGTGCCTAAAGAAAGGAGAATGAAAATATGTAAAGAATTATCTTTTTAAAAGAAAACAGAAAGCAGGAGTAAGCCTCTAGATTTTAGACTGGCACTCAAGAACAATATGAGAGCATACAGCCTCTGAAGAACATTTTCTCTTTAACAAGCCATACCATAATTATGTGCAACTTAGCAATCTCTGACTGGAAGAATGATGTGCGCTGTGTCTGGGAACACCTCGAATCACTGCCAAGGAAGCTTCACAGATTCATACTGCTGCAGCCCTCTGCCCTATAAAGCTCACTGTTCTGATATCTGCACAGCTACTGATTGAAATCAGTTTTTCTTTCTTTATATAAACCCAAGGCAGTGTGTGCTAATGTAGAGAGGTTTTCTAAGAATTTTGAGCTATGTTCAAAATGATAAATTTTAGGAATATCAAAAAATCTGACAGGCTGTCAGCAATCATGCTCATGTCAGAAATTTCCTATTCAAATGTAAGCAGAATTGGATCAATCTATAAACATGCTGATAGCAGAGGAATGCAAAAATGTTAAAATTCATGAAATTCTTTTGTGACAGACACCTTGTAGCTATTCCTTCTAGGAAACCAATCTGATTTTGATAATAAAAAAATAAATAAAATGAAGTATAACTTCACAGTAATAGTTAAACAGTACAACTATTTGGGTTCTAGAAACTGTCCATGAAAAAAGGGCAAACAATTTATTCTTTCAGAATTTTCATAATGATTCTTCTGATGTTGCCTTGACTTCTATTGTTTACTGACTAAACAAAGCAATTAGTAATTGTAATGGTAGAAAACAATTTTAATTTCAATTGTTGAAAGATGGTTTTTATTAATTTCATGTCTCCATGTAAATATTTTGTAGCATTTTGAAATATTAGCTGCTACCAGAAGAACCAGGAAGTCACAAGCAAAAGGTGTATCTTTTTACATCATTATTCAGCATAAAATGTTGAAAGTTAATTTAGGTGAATCTGTACTTCTTTTTTTTATCACACGTGAATACAACAATAAAATGGACAATTAGACACAGGATAAACATACCATTTGTATTTCTTCAGGTGACAGCTCATCTTCACCTCTGCTGTCCCCCCATAATCCAAGGTTACTTTGGGCATCGGGCAGATTCCTGTCTGTAAAAGAACCACCAAACACTTGAGACACTGAATAATACAGGGCACTGAATCGTGAAGTCAAAATAATTTTTCATCCATGTTACACTGACCATGAAATTGCTCTATCTCCTTTGTCAGTTACTGAGATTCAGCCTGTATTTACAGCACAAAATTACATCAATAACCTTTAATTTCCAAACAGGGCCAAAAGTCTTCATGTAGGTTTAATTTTGTGAACTAAAGGGATTTGCATTAACACACTGACTGAGAAGGATGCAAAACAACTCATAACGCACCAAGAGCTTTTAGGGCACAAACTACTGTAGCAGTTGTCTTTTAACAGATAAAACCACACAATTTTCAAAATCACAGCCTATATGCAAAGTATTATCTTCCAGTAAGACTTGACAGAACCACCAGCTCCTCCTTTCAGAAACTGGACAGAATCTCAAAGATGTTTTGAGCAAAACTCACAGATGAACTTGACTTTGTCATGCTGCTAAAACTTCCTATTACAGTGCAAATCCCACACCACACCTTGCAAGGGGTCTTCCACCATATAACAGGAATCAGCTCCAACCCCACAAATTAACCATAACACATCAAAGCTGCTTCATTCATTTCAGTAGTATTTTCCCTTTGATTAAAGCTATTCATCTGCATAAATCTTCGTATGAGTCGGGCATAAAAGATCTTGCACGGCTATTTCTGGGATATTCCCTTCTGGAAGATTTAATTTTAGGCTTAATTATATACTTCTGGTTATAGAGGAAGAAGTTAGAAGAGAGAAAAGAAACTGTGCTACAGAAATCTACTGTTTCTGAAGCTGTTCTAGCATCAGTGTTTAAAAACTTGTAAGACTGCAGCCTTGAGAGAGCCCCTCTTCTCCCCACTGGCTGTAACAATCTTACAAAACCCAAGAGAGATCTGTACCACTCCACAATGGATCAACCCTCAACCTGATTTGGGGCAACAGATGCAGGTTGCAAATTAAAACACAGAAAGATTTAGTGTTTAGTTTTTCATACATTTCAGGCTTCCTATTTATTCCAGTCAATCTTTTAAGCATTTATGTGTATTTTAATTTGTTTTGTTATAACTTCCTAGACATAATTTTTTTTCAATTGCTCAAGCAGCACTAATGCATCATCATTCAGAGACTGACTTGTCTTGGGAAGCCTCTGAAAGGAGTAGTCATTTATAAACACATATATGAAAAGAGATAGAAGAGTAAGTTTTCCCTTTTTATTCTCCATGATGGTATTTGTGCAAACTCTTGAAAGCATCAATATTGTAAAAGAATATTGCATATGCCTCCTTTATAAACTTTTTTTTTGGCCTCCCAACAACCTAATCAGGATGTATAAACAATGACAATGTTACAAATGTGGGATGCAGATATGGAATATAATAAATTTATTAAAAAAACAACCCCAAACCAAAAAATAGATCAGTTCTTTCTTATAGTAGTAAAATATAAACCCAAGAATCTCTTTAAAGATTGTTTAGAAAGCATCCAACTATTTTTTTCCATGGGATATTATCAGTATTTCAAATCTTTTTCACAGAATCACAAAATTTACTTGTTTAGGTAATCAATGTATTTACATTATATCAAAATTACAATAAATTATTTACCATATTCAAACAAAATAAGATAATTAGTTTATGGAGAAAAAAAAGAGAGAAAACCCAGAGGAACCAATTAGTTTCAGGCCCTGCTAGCACTGTTAAAAAACAGCACCTGTATCCAATGGGATGGCTAATAAGCAAATATACTAATGGTAAAAACATGTATCTCCCCAGGGCTCCTCCTGTCACTGTGGTATGTTTTGGGCTTTCTACAGCTTTCATGGAGCTGACATTAATGCTTTTATGCAATTCAGCCAGCAAAAGCCAAACTACATTTTTATTTCAGAAAGAGAAGTAGTTAACTTGTGACAGAGATATAAAATAATGATCAAATCCTCTGAACCTTTTTCCACACTGAAAGGAGACAGCTGCTAAGCTTGTGGACCAGTTCAAAAGCTACTCATTATTTACATTTATTTCCATGAACTAAATGTCAAATTTGTAATATGCAAATAAATACTGCCAGTATATAAAAGCACTCTCCAGAGAGACTGTTTTCCTACCATGAGGCATGTCCACTATAATTCTAATGTAAACAGGTGCTTTGCCTCAAAACAAAGGTAATCACATTTTGCTTTGGTTTCTGCCAAAAAACCAGACAAAACCCAAGTTGTGCTTCAGCACATTAAGCAGCATATTCAGCTGTTCATCACAGTGTTCAAATTAAGGACAGAACCACAAGCTGCTCTCAAAACAGATGAGATGTAACCCAAGGGACCCAGGAATGCTGCTGATGGCTAATTCATAAAAACAAATTATCACCATTCTCTAAACCACCAACATCCTGAAGATGAAAGAGCTGATTTCAAAATGCAAGCATTTCTCTGGCTTCCTAAAATTTTGAAAAGTTACTTGAAAAAAAAAGTATAAATCAAAGGCTGTAAGATTTAAACTGAGCTTGTTTCCTAGTCATCTTGTTCATGTTATTTTCACACTTTGACAACCACCTACCAGCAGTCACAAGGCTGATTCCTATAAGCAGCAGCAACCAGCACTTACCCTTATGTGAGGAATCACAGGCTGTGTGCATTTGCATACTGTTCCAGACAGATTTATTTTGATATACAAGTTTCATAGTTTTCTCAAAGTCTACTCAGCAACCCCTTGTAAGTACTGCAGCAACACCACTTGTGTGGCAGGACCCCTACTTTCTCATAAAAATTAAAGCAAAAACTAATCAAAGTGAGAACTGGAGTAATCAAAATTACTGCATAATAAAATAGCTGCATTTCTATTTACTGGAGTGGTTTGCTGTGTCCAAGGCAACCAAGGAGCAGTATTTTCCATGGTGTGGCACAGATTTTTGGAGCTAAAAATTTTAACGACACGGTGTAGTGGGAGTGCACACTTCCAGAGATTGCAGGGGCATTTGGTAACAAGGAAAGAGCACAGGGCAATGAAGATGCTACTATGCTGCTGCTTCTCCAGTGGCACCAGCTCACAGCTGCAAAACACTGATAACAGGTTAAGGTGAAACTCATCTGTGTGCCTGTGTGCTGCATCACTTATGACACACTATAAAAAAGTAAGCACTAGAAATGGCACATAATCAAAACCTGTACTTCTTATGATAAATTCAGTGTTAGGGAGGGAAAAAAGGCACACTGATAGGGCTGCAGAAGTACAAACTGGTTAGGAAGATAAGCAAAGCCATTATCAGAAAATGAAGTTGTTCACACATTGTGAGGTAATTCAGTGTTAGAGACTTCATCCAGAAGTGGAGTACCCACTTCACATGAATCCACCCTCTGTATGGCCCTGGAGTCACCTAACAGAGGAACTTCACTCTTTTAATAAAAATCACTAAAGAAACAACAACCGTTTATCAGAATAATATGGCCAACCATTGCATTTGTTCTATCCTGACAAAGTATTATCACAATGAAAAGTAATTAGAAGGAAAAAAAGTTCCTGCTGTAAATCACAGGGTACCTTGGTCTCCTTTAGACAGCAAAGTGGGAGACCTCAAGCCAGGGAAAGCAATTTCAGAATCACAGAAAGAAGATTTCTCTTTCAGCATGAAACCTGAAATTATCTGCATAATGGTAGTACTCCAAAAGGCACTTAGCTCCAAAGCTCTGCCAGCATCCACATCCCAGGACAGGCTGAAATGGCTAAGAAATTGAAATGGCTTCTATCCCTCAGCCTGAGAAACAGGCAACCAGGAATGAGAACCAGTGTTCACAAATGCCATCAAGATCTGCACCATCCGAAATGACCTCAAGGTCAGAGATACTGCTTTGGACTTCTGGCTATCTCCTGCCCCCTGAAAGATGAGATGAAATTCTCCCAGCAGGGCAACTCAATGCTGTCAAGAATAAAGCCCCAAAACTACTGGATCTGACCAGCCAATAACCTCCTCTGTGTGAGCATGTTCCACCTTTGAGTTCCTACTGTAGGAGTGTCCAACTCAAGGTCTCTGTGCTTAAAAACTACAGAATGTTCCGAGAGAGTCGTTGACCTACTTTCTAATTCCTTGCACTCAGTGAAAGGAATATGGAAAAATCAGACAAATTTCAGAAGATATGATATTGATAAAAATAAATGAAAAGGAAAGAGTTCACAAAGAGGTTATTAAGACGATGAAGAATTCAGCAAAACATGACTTGTTTAGCTGGCAAGTCAAAAAGTTTATGATTTTGCTTCCTCAGTCTCACAGTATGCTTCACACAAGCCTGATCAGCTCAAGCAAGATGAAAATGGAAAACATGCCAGTCACAGCAACTGGCCCTTGTAAAGAGAAGGAAGTACTATCAACCAGACAGGTCTTGCCACAAAAAGTAAAATGCAACTACATTTTATTCCTACCTTTGCTTTCCTCAGCAGAAAGTTTTTCTTCAGAATCCTCTAAAGGACTCTGTGAAGATTTTTCAGTGGAAAGAGGTGATTTGGACACATTGCTCTGCTCAGGTTCAAGTTTGGACCTACAAGTACAAGAGCCTATTATTTAACTGATACTACACAGATGTACTTCTCTAAAATGAGAAAAAACACAGATTACTAAATTCAATACTTTAACTCTTGTGAACTTCACATTAAAGATTTTCCAGTCAAGATACAAAATGTACTTAGCAACTGTCACTGAAATACTGTTACAAAAGCAAAGAAAGCATGAATAGTATTCCTGGACAAAATGCACCATATGCTCAGAGTTAAGAATATTGAAGGCTACAGCATAAAAATACTGACACTTTGTTAAACTTCCTTTCAAAAATCCAGGGTATTAATTTTTTTTTTAAGCCAACATTTAGGTCATATGAAAAATTTTTAGAAGCAACAGCCAAGCACTACTTCTTTATTTTTTTCAAATAATAATGACAATTTTACTTTATGTTTTCAATTATCATAAAGGCTATGCAATAAAATTAGCTTTCTTATACTACTTCTAAGTCCCTATTAGGTAATTTTAACACAAAGGCAATGCAAAACATGAGACGCTTATTCAGTGATTATATATTAAGTACTTGTCAAGTATGTTTCAGTGTGGCATCAAAAAATATTGAAAATTAGCGGTAAAGTATTTTTTCCAGTAAATTTCTGTGGTTTATCGTTGTCTACAATGAATTCTGTAACTGCTACGTAGCAAGCAGTTAAATGTTTAGTAATGCTGATGGAGAAGGTAAAGAACCAAAAACCAATGGGTAGAATCACCTACTGTGCCAGGTGATTCCACCCTACCCTTTATCACTTCCTATCTTCTCAAATATAATCAACAGTTAATCTCCTTATAATTTGCAATTCTCCCCTGTGCCGAACAGTTGCTTTTTGTGTTCCTTCTTTGCATTGTGTCTAAATTCTAACCCATAATTAGAAAATTCTGTGAAAACCAGAATATAATGCAATTGTCATCACCGAGTGATTGCTATTTAACAGCAGCAGGGAACCTTTTTTAATGATAAAACCTCTGCAAGTACTGGGCTTTTGGTAATTTTACAGAGAATTCTTCTCCCATCTCCTCCCTCTCAAATTTGCCGAATAATAAGAAAAAAAATACTTATCTACATATCTGTGCAGTTCAAATAATAGTTTTAATACTAATAAAACACCAATTCCCCAGGTAACAAAAATATCAGCTTGATTTGAATAACTGCATACATAATTCACAAAATCTTCTAATGGAAAAAGAAGCTTAAAATTGAAATGAAATATAATCTTGAATACCAATAAACATTAAAATTGCAAATCACAACCAAGAACCTTTACAGAAAAAAATGCTTGTGTTTCTATTTCTCATCTTTTCTTTCTGCAAAACTAGTCCCAACCAGCAGAACTTTTAAATCAAAAAATGTGAGTGAATACATAAAGGCAACCTCTGTAAGTAAATTATAACACTCAGGCAATTTGTTGAAGAGCTTAGGATAGTTATCAATATAAAAGGAAACATGATGAAATATATTTCTATGGCAAACTTTTTAGTATTGTCTGATACGCACATATTTTAAATTGACTAAACTGCAGGAAAGAAGAGCTGCACTAGGATTAATTTATTTCTAAAGAAACATATTCCTTTATTGTTTGTTGTCCTTACTGTGCACAGTATAGGAATACAGGAAACTTTCAATTTAAAATGAACAAAGTGTCTGGGATGCACTCTTTAAAGGATGCCTAGTTCTTTTAAGAGAGGGTACACGTTCTTATCACATAAAGCATTGGCTTTACGTGAAATCCTCAGGGAATTTACAAATCAACAATACTATTTTTCTTTAAGTCATAATAAAAATTGGGTTATGCCCTGTGATTTACTTGAATTGAATTTTAATTTAAATGACAATTTAGCCATTACATCACATCTGCAATGCATACAGACTCCACCTGGTCAACATCTGTTTTCTAGTTCTTGCATCCGTAAAGAGAGGCATAGAGGGACCCTCCAATAAAAAGAATGTATCTTTTGGGTTAATTCTTAATGCCTTATTGCTCTTTAGTTAACTGGTACTCTAACTTCTGAAATAATGCATCAAATTGAGGTTTTTTCTCTGTTTATTCATCTGAGAAATCCTGAACCTGGGATTTCATATAGAAAGAGTAACTAACAGAAGAGCTGATATTCACTAGCTACTGTTTTGATTGCAGGGACAATGCTCTCTTTATTTGAAGCTCTTTCACACGAAGAATACTGATAAGATTCTGTATTTTTGCACATTAAAAATATCACACAGTTTGTTTCTGTTTTTTTTTTTCTGAAAAGTTATGTGAGCTACAAAAACAGCAACGCTTTACTTTTCTCTCAATACTTCTTACCAAATTTCTGAAGTGGTTTGGGATATTTTGTTTTCTTGGTTTTGGTCTGATCCTCCACATGTACTACTATTTATGTCTCATAAGGATATATTTGAGGGAATCTAATTGTGCTTAATCAGGCTGAATCATTCTGAATAAAATACACTTATGAACTTTTGAAAACATCTCTCTGGGTTCTATGTAACTATAGCTGATCAACCCAAACACCAAACTGATAAACCAGCATCAAGTCTTGGAAAAACGCTCAAGAATTTATTTATGTGCACATTCTAGAACTATATTTTTTAAAACTAAAATATAGATAATGGACCTTGAGGTTACTATTCAAATAATGCAGAGTGAGAAGACATGGAAAGCCTCTCAGGTATTAAATAAATTGCAAACCTGCTCACTTTCCCCATCATTCTTACAATTGGGAGTATGCAGAAAAAGAAAGTGAAGAAGTAGGGGGTTTGAAACTTGACTGAAAAAAAATCCCACCAGACCAAAAAGGCAGCAGGCAATCACCTTTAATGTCTCCTAGACATTTTCAGCTCTACATGAGCAGCCTTAACAAGTGCCACTATAGGAAGTGGAAGCTCTTGTTTCAGTTCAGAAGTTACATTCTAGTTTTTTATTTTCATCATGTTTCTGGTTGCCATGAACACCTGCCATCTCAAGTAGTATTTATTAACAACACAGTCACTTGTTTAGCAGAAAGATAGAACCTTTTAAAAAAAGCAAAAAAAAAAAAAAAGGTGAATTTGTAGTAGTCAAACAGGTTTATTAACTCACATTTTACTAATTTGGTGCTTTTATCCTTTACCTAAATGAAAACTACAACACTATATTGGCACTCTGCCACTTTCAGACTTCACATGCCTGAAGTGTAAAGAGCCCTGGAATGCACCTGTTGACTGCAGAAGATGCTCATCCAACCACAAACTTACATTAAAACAATCTCCTTAGAATCTAAACATGAACAATGGTTTTGTTGAATGTCCTACAAGTAAAAGGCACAGTTAAACTATTTTTTGACACTACTCACAGTCTCTTCTTGTCTATCACTCTCTTAACTCGGATGGCTCTTTGCTCAGAATACAGCTTGCACACTCCTGTTCAAGACAGCAAGTAAACAAAATTTCAGGTTAAAAGAGTAAGATTCCTTTCTTGGAAAATGCAATCATCCATTTGTAACTATTCAGTAAATACTAAGTACTTTTTAAGTAATCTTCAATGAAGTCCAAGACAGCTGTTCTGTGCTCCTTCACCTGAGCAGACTGGACACCCTTGTGTGCTGAAATACAAAAGAAAAATATAAACCAATCTTTTAACTTTTTACTGAATTCCACAACAGTTTGCACTTTCAGTTGATATGCAAGTTATATTCAAAAGCCTAGTCATATTGTATATATGTTATATAGTAGTATTTCTTTTAAACATAGCTATATTTAAATTTAGATTCTCTAAAACAGCAAGTCATTACAACAAACCAAAAACTGAAAATAAATAGTGTCCTATAGTATTTTTATATATGCCACAGAGTTCTATTATGTCAAATAAACTCTAAACAGGAATACGTGACATCTAGCTAAGAACAGCAAAATAGACCTAGAGATTTAACTTGCTTAAATTATTCAACTTGTTCAAATTTTCTGGTGTATAGACTATGTGGAAATTTTTGGGATTTATTGTGTCAAGCATTCTTTTAATTCACATATAGAGGTATTTTTTATTTTTATACTATGCAGTTCCCATGCATGACTGACATTCAATGATTCTGAATAATACTACAACTATGTTTAGATGGCATTTTAAAGCTGATGAAAATCTTTTGTGTATCAATAAAATAGAGATGCAGCAAGTCAACTTGAAAATGGTAACACAGAAATTCTCTCTCTACAACTTTCACAAGATAGTGTAGTAAAGGTATGACCCCATATTCAAGTCGTCAAAAACACTTTTAATCTACCAGGACTCTGTTAAAGTTATTTAATTATCTCTAACTTGGAAGTATTATACCTGTAATACCCTACAGGTAGACAAGCTAGTAAAAGACAAACATCAAATCTAGAGAGCTTTGCTTTAGGCCTCTGCACCACAGTGCTGAATTACTACTCAAGTAGCAAATATTTAAGACTCTTTTTCACACTTGTTAACTGGTGTATTTGAACACATAAACAAAATTCTATGCTGTAGCTTCTCTTTCCACTATCATTAAAGAAAATGGAATTACAGTACTAATCAGCCAATGGGATTACACCAATGCAAACAAAAAGGCAACGAGACTTCCCCCATCTTTTTCCTAAAGCATTTAAGATTCACCATTATTCACCAACATCCAGCATTACCTTAGCCTTTATCAAGAACTAAAAAAAACCATGTAAGAGCTGCTTTAGTTTACCTTCTGTTCTGAGCTGATGAATGGCATCAGCACACGTTCTCATAAACACCTGGGCATCTTGATCTATCTGGTCACGCTCTGTATCCGTCATCCTCGCATACTCAGACATAACATGGCTGAGAAACAAGACAAACTTGTCACTTAAAAAATCCCCAACATAAAATCCACAAGCACACACTTTAGACCTTCTTGTGACTTACCATCTGTGTGAGAACTTCTCTGCAATGCTAATTTTCCACAGAAAAAGTAATAAAAAGTACAGTAATTACCACTGATAAAAATGTCACTCCTATAAAGTTGGGAGGCTTTTCTTTAGAACATTTTTACTAGTAAAGTATGTAGAAAAAGCAGTATCTACTGTCATCTTGTACATAACCAAAAACACAGAGCAGATAAGGAGAAAATACAGCTAGAAAATATATCATTGCCCTTGGTACTTATTCCAATAAAGTGTCCTAAAAACACAAAATCAATTAAATTAAAGGAATAGCTCAAATACTGAAAGAAGTACAAAAAAAAGGAATTTTCATTATCCTAAATACAGTGCTTCATTTTTAAAGTAGCTGTACTATGAAACTGTAAATTCAAACTAGAGGAAGAATACTGGAAAATAATGCACAATTATAATATCAAATTGACTACATATTATTAAAACCTGTTTCCATTGTTTATTTCAATTTTAGATTATACATTATGCATTTAGTATTTTCTAATGCTATTAATATATCTTTTTGTTGCTAAATTAATAAAAATGGAGGCCTGTCCTTAAAATATTAACTCACTGTAGGTAACCAGCAGAAAAGCATATTGTATAAAGGTATTTAACAGTGTTTCCACAGGCATAGGTGACAGGATAAAACTCTGCTACAGCAAAAAAAATTTAGTCTTGGGTTTCCTGGTCATGTAGTGATCACAGCCTATTATATCTGCTTTTTAAAAAATGAAAGAAAACCTGAACTCAAACTTGCATTTGAAATTATTTTTTATGTGAAAATTTCATGTGTAATGCAGCTACATTAATGCAGTAATACAAGTAAAGAGAGAAGATCCTCAATATTTAGCATGATATCCTTAGAGATCTCTTACACACTTCACTGCAACAATGGCAAAGCTCCCTGTGTCTGCTGCAATCCCAGCCACAGGAATGCCCACAACCAGTTCACACAACCCTGTCTCATTAGCTCATCCCATACAAACCCAGCAGTTCCCTCCTGCATCATCAATGTACTGCAAGCATGGGTCCAGATCTCCTCCACAAAGCTTTAAGTATACTCTGAAGTCTTCGAGTATTATACCAGAATCTCCTCATACCCATCCCACATTACTGGTTTTACATAAAAAATCAGCATATTGTTCATCTGACTTGAAAATTAGTTTCTGCTTATTGGTCAGCTAGTACACAAGCACAAATTAGCAAGCAAACCCTGAGACAAACTAATTAGAAGTAATATTCTATATTTTATGTGTTTGTTTCTAAAACTGCCATGTATTTGACATCTAAATATCAGGGGTTTTTCCCCCCGCTGTTTAAAACTACTCTAAATGCCATAAAATTATTCTTTATTCCTTAGTGGTGTTTCCATTTATAATTCTAAGCACGTGTAAAGCCAGGAAATCCATTCCTATATCCATCTCCACACAGGCCAAAACAGAAGGGGACCATTAAGACCATTTGGTATGGCATAACTCATAATATCATTCAGTGAGCTCAGCCTAGAGAGTTACTTGAGCATTTTAGGGCACACAGATTTAGGTGGGAAATAAGGATGGGGTAACAGCTGTATGACAGCTCCTTGATAAAAAAAGTCCACTCTTCGATTTCAGATTACATTAATAAATTCTGGTTGGTCTGCTATTGAACAGGATACAAAGTTCCTGTGTTAATATGTCTAGCTTCTTGCACCCCTCCCAGCTTTGTAGTATTTGCAGAAGTCTACACTTTCCATGCACTTTTTAACATAAGCGGGTAAAATAAAGATTACAAAACGCAAACCAGAATTTTCTTTTAAATCAGACTTAGAAATAAATAAGAAAAAACTTGCCTCAGGTACACTTCATTTTTTACTAACAGTTTAACTAGTGGTAGCGTAGTGATACACTGAGGATAACTGCAACAGCTTTTTAACTTTGGGAAGTTAAGTTACTTTTCTTAGCTGCTGATAGAAAACCAGGGTAGATTAAATTCTTAAATAGTAGTTTCACAGCTTCAAAGCTAGTAAAATGCAGCTTAATCTTAAACAAGAAACAGAATACTTTTCCTTTTATAACTGCTTACAGCTTACATAGCGTCTGGTACCAGTGCTTTTGAACATGAGCTGGTCAAGCCACTCAGAGAGAAGGATACCTGAAACACAACCTCCTTGGGAAGGCAAGAATGGAGTCATACAATCACATCCCATTATGTCAGAACACATATGGCATCCACTAGTACTAACAGGGTACTGAAGTCCCCACTGCACTCCCCAGTAAATCTGCACATGGAGATTATACTGAAAATCCATTTAATCACCATCCTCTACCGGAAGAGGAACCATTCATTAAAATAAAACAGGGCAAAGAAACCAAAACCACATAAAAACATCAAACAAAAAACAACAAAACAGAAAAAAAATCCAGCTGTGTCTTGTAGGTCAGAGAAACAAATGCATGCTCAGAAGTGCACTGGCGGTATCACAGCTGTGGACTGTTCCATCACTAAACCAAGAAGGGCCAAGCACATCAGGTTTTTTAGAAGCAATCAGAATAATTAGCAAGATATGAACAGAAAATGAATGGAGAAAGGAGGAAAAGAAGTTCCTCTGGATTTTTATCCTTGCCAATATGAGAAAACTTCATAAGAAACTTGGGCTAGAAGGCAACTCGGCTTATTTGTGATTTTTAACAGTGGGTGAAGAGTATAATGAAGACAGTGACCATCAAGTAGGCAGATTTCATCAATCTAGAAAAATGAGAGGTCAAATTGCAGAGAAAATGCAAACTTAAAAAGGAAAAGAAAATAATTCAGATGAACTAGTAATTTTCATTCAGAAATTACATTATAATTTGCAATCCTACCCTTGATGAAGAGTAGGCAATACAGTGAGAGATCAACTGGGCTTTGTTGAGCTCAAACAGAAAGATCAGAATACAAAGAGCAAATTAGTTCTGATTTCTATTGACATGTCTAAGGGAACACAGCATGCAGGGACACACTCAGAAAAGGATCAAGTGCAGGATGAGACACAATTGAGAACGGACGCCAATGATAACAAGAGATTGCTCTGCAAACATTACTATAAGAAATACTTAAGAATGTGGTCTTGGCTTGTTACCCAACAGAGAAATAAAATTATATGCAGAGTATGAATTAATTCTACATGTTTATTGCTTTGTTTTGTTTTTTTTTTTTTTTGCACTAACTTTTATCATGAATGTCACTTGAAAGCTACTATTCCTTTTAGCTTACTGCTTCTAAATCATCTGGGCCAAATTTAATACCTCTGTCATTTTAAAAAGATCATAATTATTTGCTGATGTTATCATCAGCAATTGCAAGTGTCATATAATATATTAGTGAACAGGCTGCTGAGTGAACTGTATGAGAGAGAGAGCTACATGAACCACGTCATAGCACAAGTGTACCTGAAGGTGCAGTGGCTCCTGGTGAAGTGCATATCCATCCTATCTGTGTGACAAAGCTGTGCTCTTGAACGGAACTAACCAACTTCCAAAAAAGCCCAGGGCGTATGCACATTCATACAGTGTGCAGAGACAGGAGACCCAGCCCTGGAATAAAATGGGAAATGCATCAAATGACAAGATGTATCCTCACTGCCAAGAACTAGGAGAGAATAAGCAAATGACAGATTGATAAAAAGATGAAGGTCAGCAACTATCTTTGAAAATAGGGTTAAAGAGACAAAAAAAAGTGCAGAAGACCTGTAGACTCCTCAGTCTAGAAAAGTACAAGAATAAATAAGCAATGTTTTAGCACTTAGGAAAGAACAAAAAGATTACCAGTACCCAGGATTTATCAGTAGTACATCATAGGCAGTGTAATTTACAGCTGGGATGCAGTAACAGGTCTTATGGATGGATGAAAAACAATCACTGCTGTATTTTGGTGTGGCTCTTGTTATCATCTCACATAACATTTTCACAAGCTACCACTGAATAAATGAATTAGAAGAAATAAGCACCCTATGAATGTGAAACTGCAAAGTTGAACTTGGGGGTTCACCAAAACAGAAGGAAACACTGAGTTGTGTTTCACAGGATTTTGTCTTGAATCTGATGCTATTTAATACTTTCATTAATAACTCAGCAGAATGGAATATATACTTACTAAACTTTCAGAGGCATAAAGTTAAGCAAATTAAAACTGTATCAAGAGAACAAGACTTCAATTCAAAACAATATTGCCTGGAGAAATGACACGAAGAATTTGAATAAGGAATAGTAGCTCTTTGCTGCAGCAAGAACAATTATCTGAACCCACAGAGAATGGGGAACAACTGATTAGGGAACAGTTCTTCAGAAAGTCATCTGGGATCATACTGGATCATAAACCAAACACAACAACAACAACGACGTACTGTTGCATAAAAAGTCATCATTACAATGGGACACATTATTCTACTAACATGGATATGGAAACAGGAGAAAGCAGAATGAGAATATTAAATATTCACTGAAAGAAATATTTTAAAGCAAGCAAAACATTAGTCATTCTCTTCTTGGATGTTTCATCCATGGTCCTTTCAGCCTAACATATCTGTGATTTTATTGTGCTGGCAAAGCACAAGGAAGCAAAGCCGATGTTACGTCAGCTTTAGTAATTCTGCTGGTACATAAAATATCTTCTGCTTACTAATCCAATAAAGGTAACAAATCAAGAAGAAAAATTTGATTTTCCTCCAAGAGTGTACTGCAAAAGACAGAGAAGCAATAAGCAGAAACAAATCAGTTGTAGAATAGTAGAGATTTGCTCAACTTACCACCTGCAGATACTGCCTAGCAAATCCATAAAGAAAAGCTACCCGTGTGTTAAGTGCACATATGAGTATGGATAAGCTTAGCTGCAAATACAGCACTCACATTCTCCCCTCTGGGCATCTAATATATTTTAAATTGTTTGATTTCTTACTTAACTAAGTTTTATGCATTTTCATTTACTGCCTTTTTCCATCCAGATGCCGTCTGACATAAATCCAAGCTAAAAGGTCCTCGATTCAAATGACAAAACATTCCAAATTTTTTACATAGGTCTCTTAATTCTGTGTGGAAGCCTCAGCTACTAGAATACGCAATACAGGCATACCTGAATTAGCATTTTCAGTTTTGTAATACATTGCTGGGATATTCCATAATGCTACTATGAAAAATTACTATTTCTGAAATGTGATATATGAATTTAGTGTTATTAAAAAAATAAAAAAGGAAGATAAATAATTTGAAAATAATTCCCTGGAGAACAGAAAAATATACTCCTCCAGGAAGAAAGTCTTTACAGATCATCTACATGTTTTACTACCTCAATACAACAAAGCAAGCCTTACTTCTTGTAAAAATGTGACTAAGTCATGAAGAGAATGCAGCCTGGCATTGTACAGAAGTCAGTATAATGCTATTTTTAGAGTCCTTTAATGACTACTTCTTTTATTGTTACATACAAGGAAACACTCTCCACACAATGCTGTGTAAGCATTCAATGATTTTCTACTAAGTGGCAAATGATGTAACTGATTTATTGCCTTGAGACAGAGAAATGCTTAAGATAGATAAATGCTAGGGCAGGAGGCATAATTACTGGGCACTAACATTATTTGTAAGACAGAAAGATAATTTGTTAATAATTTTTCCAGGCGTATTATTTGCAATTAACAACAAATGTTCAAACACTTAACTGCACAGAAGGACTACAGAAGCATGTAATGAAAATACATCAAAAGCCACCTGATGCAGCTTTTCTGGTGGAAAAAGTGACATTTCTATTCAGAAGTCATCTACACTACACTGATCAACTACATAAGTATCTCTGCAGTTACAAAACACAATTAATTAGATGCCTAATAATCCCAGATGGAAAGCTCTTCTCTCAAGTATTTTTAAGTATGAGGTGTTCTGTGAAAAAAATCTAGAATTCTCTCAATTCCTTTCCAGTGTCTCATTAAAACAGTAGGAATAATGACTGGTCTTTAAACTGCCCAAACCTTGAAAGAGCCTTCAGAGAAACTGAAGGCTGTGAAGGAATCCCAAGAGGATGATTTCAAATTTCCAGGTGTTAGGGCACTACAGCTAGTTCCTTGAAGTGTATTTAACACAAACATATGAATTGTCTCGGTGGTTCATGATCAAAAACACGAAGGAGCTCGTGATGAAAGCAAAGGCACAAGTTGTTCACAGATGAGACATCAGACAAGTTACCAAAGACTGAAGATGGGATCTCTCCTAGCACAGTGTAAAAAGCAGTGTAGGAAAGCATTATAGCAAATGGACTGAGAGGAACAATACAGAATGTATAGCAGTCTATATACTAAAAATGTGACCTCATCTGAAATCCTCATCTGAAAGGAGTTATTGCTCAATAAGAAAAAATAAAAAATATAAATACTACCCAAAATTTAACCGCTACTGACTGCTCTTACTGGAATTACTTGCAGTTTCTCAACCTCTGCATGTACATGAAGTTTTCACACAGTACATGCAGTTTTGTCAGAATTAAATTGCTGGCTCCACCTAGTGTTGTTCATGCCCTATTCCTACAGGCATTGAAAAGCAAAGAGCCAGTTATAACACGGAGCTACTACTTCTGCTTGCTCCTTGGAAACAGCATCCCTCATCCACCTCACACACAGACCTGTGCACACCCCGAGCAGCATTTTCACCAGCACGGACTCAACAGCTCCCACGGCCTCTCACTTATAAAAGAAGCCATCTTCCTTTTTTGTTTTGTTTTCAAAATAACAAAATACAGCTTTTAAACTCTTGTGGAGACAAAAAAAGGTGCCAGAAGACTTCTGATAACTTACTCAGAACTCACTTTGATTCCACTGATGAGGTAGTATTGCTGTTACTGTGACAGACCCTTTCAGGATTAGAGTTGTTTCTCAGAAAAACTGATCCTCCAACACGGACCGAGCCTAAGGAATAGCAGGTGGCTCATCTATTTTTATTGTCTTTTCCTGGGGAAAGAGTATCTGTCTGGATAGCACTTCTATTTGGTACCTAGGAAGCTTTTAACCCTAAATGATTTTAGGCTGCATTTTATCTACCTTGATTGAAGCAACAGCTCAGCTTTAGTCAGGGCTGTGTCAGAACTGGATTGCAGACAGGGCTGATTCACCCAGTTTTCATGTAACAAAGTTTCACTACAAAGCAAATTTTACGTTTCTCAAATTCTACAATGATTTGTACTCAGTTATCCAAAATACAGGCTGCACTACCACTTAGATCTTATGATAACTTGACTTAGTATCTGCAGACCAGAAGATACTGTATTTTTCTTACAAACACCAACTTGTAAATTTGTATTTTAATCTTCTAAAAATCCTACTACTAAAGTTACCAACAAGTAAACAGATATAGCAGTTTTGAATCATCTTCAAATTCTGATCCTCATTTTATTCAGGTGCCCTGTTTTCTTGTGACAGCACTATTCCTCCATCTTATAGTGGTTCACAGTAAGCCAATTAATAACAATCTCTGTTTTGGTTTTAGTCATTATGCCTACAGGTTTTAAAGCTGTTTACTTTATAAGCATTAAGATAAATAAATAAATAATAGATAAACCCATTTAAACACAGTGCACACTTGCTGCGGGGGGATTTTCAGGTTGAGGTTTAAACCAGCACACCCCTGGCTTTTCCCCAGTTCTTGGTACAAGGCAGATGTGGCAATCTCCCTAGATCAAGCCATACGTCACTTCCCCTAACTCACCTTTCATGCTTAGCCCTCATTGGACAGTAACCCTGACCCCAACCCCTTCCGGTTTCTGTGCGCATAAAAGACCTTGCCACGTGGGCAAGATTGTCTTGGAATCCATCATGAGGTGAATAAAACATCTATGTTCAACCCCCCAAGACCCGGGCTGCTGTTCTATCTGTCCCTGCGCCGAGGTATCGATAACTGGGACCCGCAGAGCTCGTAAAGGGGGCATGCTGCTTTCCACTCCATGCCACATCACCTGCTGCAACCTGGGGCATAGAGGCTCCCCAGGATCTCGCAACACACACTTACCTGTAAGCATTAATGTAATCCTTTCTGTGTTGTAGAAGAAAATCTTTCAGCTTTCCAATATGAGAAATCTAAATGAATAGAAATCATAATTAAATTTCAGATTATTTTATGTTTGAAGTTCAGTATTCCACACTTCAAACATGAATTCATAAATTTCTTATTCTATAATTAAATTGAATAATAAAATTTACTCTTTTATACTAGAATTTTCACATTTTCCAAGCAGTCAATATATAAAAATAATGTAAAAAAGATCTGCTGTATGAAGGTCCAGCTTGGAGAACAGTAGTAAAAATACATATCTTCTTCCCAAAAAACATAAAAAAAATATTAAAGATGGTAACACAAAACATTATCTAAATTGTCAGTCCAGAATTTAATGACTCCAGAATTTAATGTACACTCTGGAAATTAATTCATTTTGGAGGACCACATAAGAAATTTTTCAACTCTTTACTGATCAAATACACATATTCAAGTCCAGCTATAAAAACTTGCATGGCAAGGTACTGACCCTCTCCTTTTACTTTTGCCCTAATACAGCGACCAGTTTGTCCCCAAACTAAAGTAGTATCTCTACTATCTGATAATCATTAGCAAGCTTTACCAGATCATACATCCCAATCTAATTTCCATTTCTGAATTTCCACCTCACACTGGATAACTTTTACTATAAATCACTTTATTTTCTTTTTTTAAGAAATCTTTCCAATGATCTTTTGGAAAGCAAAAAAAAAAATCTGAAACAACTTTTTAAAACTTCAGTCTAATTTAAAAGATTTGGCATAGCATAAAATGCTGCTTATTTTAGAGAATGGAGGAACTACAGAAATGTAGCTTAATTCACCAGAGAAATGAGAAGACATGATGGGGAGGGGGAAAAGGGAAGAGAACTCTATACATGAGCAGTATATATTTTCCGAGGCAACTTTTAAAACAATATTCCCAAATATTAATTAATAATTCAGTGTAAACAAAGCATGCAAGGCATTTTACAAAACAGAAGTTGTTTTCGTTTACAATAAATACAGTTTACTCCATGTATCTGGGAAAAAGTATCAGAAACTGTTCTAGTCTTAAAATCCCATTTTCATGCAAATGATCTTTGCAATTAAACAAACAATAAAACCACAGAGGAAAGAACACAGAATAGTTTGGATAAATAGAAGATTAATTCCCCCAATTTTTTTTTCAAAAGCAGTTCTTTGAAAAAAAGTGCAAGGAAAAAATGTACTTAGTAAGACCACAGTAATTTGTACAACTCAAGGTAAGTGTTTCCCTGTGCAAATAAATAAGCCTCCATTTCCCTATTATTATTATTTGCTCTGTTTCAGTTTTACTATAATTCATCATATTGGATAAGGATTTCCCTGGTTTTCATGTCTCAAGTTTTTTGTGCGATTATCACAGGAAATTTCATCCCATTCACAGCTGAATTCTACACTCATTCATACTGAGTTCTGTCAGTACCTTCAGGAGTTTCCCAAAGTGTGTTAGCACCATTATACACAGAAAGAAGGGAAATACTGCAATTGCTACAAGACCAAAGAGGCACAAAGAGTAAGCAAAACCATTCTACAGATGGTTCTTCTCATCATCACTTGAACTTATTATTTGTACAGTAATCTCTTTCTCAGCTCAGACTTGGTATGTCATCAAATTTGCGGAATAGATAAATCAAGCTTGACTATAAAAGTAAAACATCTAAAACAGTTATACAGTGCTCCAGTGGAAGAATAATATTTAATAGGCAGAAAGAAAGTACTACAGAGGACAAAACAAATATAAAATAAGAAACGTTCCAAAACATTTACATTAATGCATGAGAAAACACTAAACTAGAATATAGATAAGCAAAATTTTGTAAGCAATAAATCTTAATATTACTGCAATAGTTACAATTTAGGAGTGATTAACAAGCAGAAAGAATCAGAATGACAAGCAAGAGCACTGTCTTACAGTAATTAATTCATCTAGTCACAAAGAGCATTCTATTTAGGCTAAAATTGTCATCATGTATTTGAATTGCACTGACCCCACTTTGCCTCTCCTTCATTTGTAAAGCTATTTTCATGAATTTAGAATGACCCCATTATGCCCATACTCGCATCAAGCTCTTAGTTCCCAAGATTTGCATCAGAAGTGAGACTTCTTGTTTTAGTTTCCCTCAAATTCTAACAGCATCTTGTGCAATTCTGCACTGCAGATATTTCTTTTGCCCTTTGTTACCATGTACTACTGGCATAGCTTTGAATTCAATTTGTCATAACCATATGAACAAAATTAACTTTTTTTATTAAAAAGAAGGTCTCACTAGTATTAAAGGGAGGGAATGCTAATTTGATTTTACAAAAATGATTTGTTTTCTGTATGATGCTCGAATTTTTTTGTAGACACAAAATATCCCTCATTATACAAACACAAATCTTGAAGATATCTCCAGGGTCATCACCTTGCAATTATTTTGGTGCTATCAGAGGCCCACCATACACTCTTTACAAAGTTATCAAGCTCCAGCCTAAAGGGAATAAAGCTTCTCCCTATTACAACTGAGTGGCTTTATTAGAATCCTACTGCTCTTATTACTGTCAAATTATTGGCTAATTTCCAGGTTTACTGATTACCAACTTCTACACATCTCTTCTTGCTTCAGAATGGTCCTTTCCCTTAAAAGTTCTGGTCCCCTGCCTGTGTGTTTGACTTTACTGTCAGTAATTCTTTCTATCTATCTCTGTCTCTCTCTCTCTCTAACTTTTGTAGCCCAGACAAATAATCCCAAGCTTTTATTTCCTTCTCACAAAACAGTTCTGAAGTTGTAGAACCCACTGCTTTCCTCTGCATTTGTTCCAGTTTGTATCCATCTATTTCCAATGCAAATGACTAGAAAGGCATTCACTGATGTTGGTTACTTTGTAACTATTTCTGGCAACACCTTTTTTTCTACTATTTTTTCTAGATCCCAGTAGGTATTTTGCTTTTACCCCACTGGTCTATGGCTTTTTCCTTATTAATTTAGTCTAGAGTCCATGACTAAACCATTCCTCATTTATACTCCAAGTGTATAACATATACACACTATTTGCTAATTTTCTTTTTATTAAAACAGCTGAAGAATATTTTAGGAGGGTTTTAATATCATTAGCAACTCATTGTGAACTTGGCCAAACCTAACTTTATCTCTGTAAAAAAAGTGTTCCCTTATTGCAACAGTTTTCTTGGCTAGTCTGTCTTTCCCACCCTGCTTTTCACTGCCTCTGGGATAAATTTTTGTATCTTCTCTTAATTAATACTTCAAGTAGACCTAGTAGAATTTTAAATCCCACCTGCACTTCAGCACATCCATTTTTCCACTCCATTTACCCATCCATCATAACTGCAACTTCCAATTTGCTCTACATGCCTGTTTTCAAAACATTTTTACCACCAGTTGACATAGGTGTCAAAAGGATAGATGAGAGCAATTTGAAGAACCACAAACACATCTAAGTACTGGCCTCTCATCATGGTTCTCATTCTTTGCATCTGGAAATTGACTTCCTTTTTCTCCTGAAGTCTGGAGCAGAGAAATAAGCTTTTCCTTCAACCTTGAAATAAAGAAATTATTTCCTTCCTTCCCCTCCATCCCCACAGAGATAGGAGGGCTTAGAGAAAAGCCCTTCATAGTTGCAGCACTCTTGCACTACGTAACAACTAAATTTATCTTACAGGGAAGCACACTGCTGAATTTCCTGATAACTGACATTTCTAAGGGAATCAGGGAATAAAATACCTTTCCTCACAATACTGTGAGCACCAGTTATATCACTACAGCAACAGCATCTTCTTGAGCTTCTGTGCACTACCAGAATATGGTGGGTTATGTTGCTTCTAACAATGAAGACTACTTAGGAAACTCCAGGCGCTCCCTCTTCTTTTCCCATTCCCAGTGACACTTCCTTGAGGGTCAATATCACACCCCAAAACACTGAAATTACTTTTTTAAAAATTAATCTTCTGAAAAGAATTAGCCTCTTTCGTGGCAGCTCCACAAATACTTGTATCAGCACAAGGGAGGGTAAGAGCTGAATAGCAACAGTAGGGAACTTCCTACAGGGTGCATCTGCCATGAATGGATAAGGTATATTTAATTACAACCTAAAAAATTCAACATGACAACCTCCTAAACTCAGGTACTGAACCTGGAGACTCCAGGTATTATTTAAAAACTCCAGACTGTAGTTCTAATCCTGAAAACCCAATTGATTCTCTACAGTGAAGCAGCAGCAGTTTGCCACTATGTGGCAAACAAAAGCATCAACATCATGCAAGTGAAAAACACTATAAATTCACATTAAAGCCTGTAACGTGACTTTTTAAAAGTTACTTTAGGTTCCAGTTTGATCCTCACTGTAAAGTATCTCTTTAACACATATATCTGTGTTTTATTGCCAATACAGATTTTTTAAACAGCTCTTATTAAAACATAAAAGCAATTATTGCATCTAATGCAGGTCCGACACAAAAGGAAGCTGTGAATGGCTGCCATCTGCTACCACAGGTGGCATGCACAGCTCTATTTATACTTGGGGCCTGCACTAGAAATGGAAGATATTCCTCTGTTCAGAGATTTTTGTAATGATTTCAGAGCAGGCTGTTATTTAAAAAGATAAGAAACAGGAAAGCATTGCCTCCAAAGCAGAATCTTGATGAGATGCAGAGGCTTTACAACGAAGTCGCTGACTAGGCTTCCTTCAGTCTCTTAGCAATACATACAGCATTTCTTTCCACTCCCAACAAAGAATTGATCACTCATGAAACAGTAGGGTCCAATTTGCATGCGTTTAACCCACTGCAAGAAGCAGCAGCATTGTTTACGATTAAAATGATTGGAGTAGGTTCCCGTGACATATTGTACAGAGAATTCAACCATGCTGAATAGTGATTTTCACTGAACAAATATAGCGTTTTATCAAATTTACTCTTCCATCAGAACAATGCGCAACTATTTCCTACCATGTAAAATTGACTGTTACACTTCGCGCTGTATTGCCACTCTGAATTTTTTAAAAGGTGTACTTTGTTAAAAGAAACTTTAAAAATTACTTAAAACCAAAACATAATAGAAAGGCTTTTGTAGAAGTTGTGAGAGTGGTACTTACTGTTGATTCAGCAGCACTAACAAGCACTGCTGACTATACTGCCATACTATCCCTAAAAACAGGAGGGAAAAATACTCTAAACAAAATTTAACATTTAATTTTCCAATGTGTTTGAAAAATATTAAAATGTCTCACCTAAATAGATTCCATCTACAGAGTCATTAAAAGGTGACTACAGTCTACAAGTCCCTTGGCAAGAAGTGTAAAATTTAAGATTGCTGTAATATTAATATAGACACCTATCATGTTTTCAATTCCAAACATATAGTCAAGCTGAACAAACCCATTGCCTATTTCAAGAGAAATTCTGAATTTCAGTAAGACATCACCTTATGAACAGGAACTGCATGTTTGTGACCAAAAAAAGTACAGTCTCAGTACTAGGAAGAGATATGGTAATTAGTGTAAAAACATAAACTTGTTTTTCCAATGTCTAAGTCATACTAACAAAAAATTACAAAAAAAAAAAAAATTACAAAAAAAAAAGAAAAAAAAGAAAATTTTCCATGGTTAGTGCATGTAATGAAAGTAAGCGTTTTCAGAAGTCTGGAGTAAAAACCTAAACAGAACAGATACTATAAATGGAAGCAAAATTTATATTAAATAAATTTTAAAATAAGAGCTTCAGCTCTTACCTAAACTATTACAGTTGAAAACTAGTTAGAAATGTTTTGATGCAGAAATTACTCCTATAGAGAACTTTTTCAGTACAAACTACCTTTGGTTAGATATATGAACTTTTTAACAATACAACACAGGACAGACCAAGTTCCACACTGGTTATATTTTATCTAGGTTCTATTTTAAGCACTGTCAGCCCATTGAATCAACACAGGCTCTTGCTGGATGTTGCTGAGAACTGACAAGATTTTTGTTTTTAAAGTACTGTTACTTGGATTCTACATTTCAGAACTGGAACCTTCAAAAGAGGAAATTATACAATTCGCTGGTACAGTGAAATGTAACAGAGATAAAACTAATTAAATTAAACCAAAGTTTGAATGAGGAGCGGAACTCTGAATTTAATCGTGTGAAGACTGTTGTTTAAAGGATTTGGTGGCGAGTTCCCAGCATGCCATGAGGTGGAGCTGTGCCCCCAGGATTGACGCAGGGACACGCTGGCCGCCTCCACACATCAGCCGAGCCGGTTTGCAGATGATTTGTCTCTTGAGGGGATACATTTGGTTTAGGTTTCCCCAGCAAACGTGAAAGTTTCTAAAATAGGTCACGCAGATCAATTGCTCTCGTAATCTGAGACCCAAAAGAGCAAATAATATCTAAACTGTGGCGTGGGGGTGGCCCGGAGCTGGAAGCGGGGAGACAGCCAGCCTGGCTACCTCTAATCTCAGGAAAATTGTGACTTTGTTCAGTTTCTGCTTTACATCAGCATATATGTTACAGCAACAGCAACGGGCAGAGGAACATTTTTTATTGCATTTTATTAGTAGTCTTGCATTTGAA
>VXBC01009453.1:253741-281227 GCA_013399945.1 Ploceus nigricollis
GAAGAAAAAAAGAAGAAGCTGTGGTGGGGGGGGGGGGGGGTCATGTTAACAAAATATGTAGTATATGGGATAAGAACATTCAAAACTGACTTAATTGAATTAAAAGCCATGAAAAGGAAGAGTGAAGCTACTTGAAACTTCAAGGTAAAGATGGTATAAAATTTTTAACATATTTTTAAAAATTTTTAATATTATTAGTATTTTTCTAATTTAAAACAACACTTTTTTATATAAAAAGAAAGCAAAATTTTAAGGAATCGTTGCAGAAAATTTCATTAGTCATTGTGGAATATTGGAACTTAAAACCTGTCTGCAGAATACCACAGGCAGTATTTCATGCACATTAACAAAGTGATTAAGAAACCTTTAAACTGCAGTAAGAAGCAAAGCCAATTTCCTAGTCTGGAGTAGAAAACACTTCATTTTGCTTAATATCAAACTGTCAAAAAGGAAAAAGTAAAAAAGCACTATCTTGTACATTAAAACAAACAAGAAAACCCAGTTGGCTCTAAACCATTATTTTTAATTTTTGGGTTTTTTATTTTTTGCCTTACTTAACATATTTTTATATATACTGTCTGCGGTTCAAAAATTGTCTCATTGATTTATGCTACTGTCAGTTTACATTTAAATACTTTGCCTCTAAAGTGCACTTTAGATCTGCATTTCATTATTTTTATTTTTTATTCATTGTTAATTACCCGCAATGGAAGATTTGGTAGTCAGTAACTCACTATCAGCCTAAAAGTTTCACATTTCATCTTACTATGCTTTCCATAAAAATAATCCAGAGTTAGTGTAAGATTCAGTAAAATATATCAAGAAAAAAATTATTCTTGCAATTTTGTGACACAACTGCTAACATCTGTCGCTCAAGGCTCTTCTAATAAGAGTCAAACAAAATTAAGATCCAAGAGCTCAAAAACTCCAGTTCCCCAATGACCACAATAAAGACTGAAAGTACCCAGTATTATCACTGCATGAAGGTTTCACTGGAGTGTTATTTGGGGATACGGCTGATAAATGTTTCAAAAATGTGTATGGTATTGACAGCAAATTCCACCTGTATAGACAAATTACTTTGAAGTCACTCATTTTTTTAAAATTTTTTTTTAAGGCAATTATCCTCATATATATTGTATAACCTTAAAACTGGTTTTAATGCTTTGTACTTCAGGCGTTTGTAAACAGAAGGGAAAAAATGCCTTATGTTTTACGGTAATTACTTATGAATACTGGATTTCAACTCTGAACCAGAAAAATGCAACACACATAGACTTTAAGATACAGGTCTGTGTTAATTTTGTCACCGTTTCCTTAGCTCTTGTGGGAACACACTGGTTTGACAGCATCACATAAAGAAGCACATCTAGATATTCTGGAAATGGTCTGTAGACAGTCAATAGGAACATGAGATGACCTGAAAAAATTAAGAGTAGGCTTCCTACAATGTAGCATCATGCAAAATGGTTTTAGTACTAGTTTTTATTTATCGTCAGCAGCAACAATTACTTTTAATTAAAAAAAAGGAAGAGCACATCTGATTTTAATAATACTATTTCCCTTCTTCTTGTTTATTGTCAAACTCTAATCTTAACTTTCTTTAACATTTGTATTTTTACACAATCATCCAAATCTCATTGACTAAAATACATATCTCACAACAATTGTGGGGAATGTTTTGGTTGAGAAATACAAGGAAATTGGTCCAAATATGTATTTGGAATAATTGGCCTTTACCACTGCTGCTGAAAATGTGCCATTTACAACCTTTCAGTAACTGCATTCATCGTTGCTTGAGTCTTTCTGTAAGAGATATTTTACTTGTCCCTTGTTCTCACAGTCTGAGCTCATTTTAGTACTACATTTTCTTTACTGCAAGATGTTCTACGATATAGAGATGTCCTGTCTCATTTAACAGAAACTCAGTAATAAATGGTTACTCTTTCTGACCATTATTACGAAATCTTTTGGTTTTCTGAAAGGTTTTTGCAGGGCAGTTCAGAGATTTCCATGTGCATGTGCTTCACTTTGGGACCAAGCTGAATCTGCTTCACCGTAACCCACTGCAGGGCACCGCAGGAGCTGAATCCGGCCGGGGCAGAGGATGAGCCCGGGGCAGGGGCCGAGCCCAGGACAAGGGGCCGGGGCCGAGCCGCCGCGGCGGCCGCGCTCCCTGGAGCCGCGGCCAGAGCTGAGCCTCGCTCAGGCTCCGCAGTCCCTCTGCCAGGCCCTTCCCACTCCGAGCTCTGCATTTTCGGTGCACTTACATTCACAAACCCATACTGATATAGAGCATGAACCGACACACTATTCGGTTTCAAAATCCTACAACTCTTGTCAAATACTGTTCAGAGGGGCAAGTATTTTCCTGGATTTTCATCATTTGTACAATAATGTTCTTAGTGCAAAAATACTTCTACTATGTTTCAATATCTAAATTTATATTATACAGACTGAACATTACTTCAATGGTCGCTCTAGCATTTATACCAAGTAAGTTTCTCCCCCACTAAAACACCAAGAAAAACACCCAGTCAGAAATGAGGTGATTATGAATCCTTATGTAAAGACCCTATACAGATCAGGCACAAAAGCAATAAATAAATATACTGGAAATAAGCCAATTCTGTACACATTTAGATTTTGATCCAAGTGCTTTATGGTATCAGCATAAAAGGGCCCTTTCTGCCCCCTTTTCTCGTGTAACAGGAAACCCCAAGAGCTGGATCCTCTGCCCTAAACGGCAGGAACTTCCTGGGCCCTGGTAGCCATAAGTCCTTCCATGGTTGATGCAGAGTGAGTGACACACTGAGAGAGGCATTCACATCCTCAGGAAACCCAGACCGAGCTTCTCCATCAGGCATACACATCTCCTCCTCTGCCCCACTTCAAATGCTCTGCTTCACCACCTTTTCTGAGCAAGCCACTACTCCTTTGTTAGAGCACCTAGGAAATAGAACCATACAAAAAAATACCTCCTCCATCCCTGGGGAAAATAACTCTTCTCCACTAGTCCTTATAACAGCAAACTGAGGTGAGGAAAAATACAGCCTTAAATAATAAAAAAAAAAGGATAATCCTTTTAATAACTCTTGGACCAGAGAGGAATACTAACAGTCAATCTGAAATCCAAGTATTATCAAATTCACTTCATCCTGTCCCTTTCTGAGTGTCTTATAAATTATTACCAAGGCAAACCATGACAGGTTCTCAACTCTATAGCAAGGGCTAGAAGTTTATCAGAGATCAAGCGGGACTAAAAGCATCACAGAACAAAGACACCTATCTTGCTCCCACTCAAGAATCTTCTGACATGACCGAAGTCCAAGAGAAGAACCTCTTTGTTTAGAGCACATTGCCCTTCCATATTTCCATTAGGTTAACTACCAAATGACCATTACACTCCCAAGATAACACACGAAATGTCCAAAAAAAGTATCTCTGAACCCCAGGATTTGCTCATCACAAAATGCTTTTCATGCTGGTTTTCATCTGCCTAGGGTTATTTGCCAGCTATTTTGCCTATGAAAAAGATGCCCCCACCATGGGCAGAATAATTTCTACCTGAAAAAAATAGTCACATAAAAATTTCTCTCTAGAAAGTGCTTGCAGAGTTTGTGAGGAGAAAGTTTTAGCTGTAATTAAAAGGGAGATCAATGCTATTCTCTCATATCTGAGTAATACTGACAATTCAAACATGTATTTTTAATCACTGAAAACAGAAATCCCTGACAAGATTTCAAGTTGTGAAGTAAGGCACTTTTCCTGCCTCACTTTTTCTCAGCCATGAATCTCAGTAAGATTTTTTAAATGTCCACTTCCTGTAATTTTGGTAATTGTAGAGTATAATTATTTTTACATTTTTATGATGCCTTTGGGGTATCATTACAAATATTTTTAAGCATTTAAACTTAGAAAAATAAAATTAAGTAATAGCTTCTCTTGAGGAGAGACTGTCAGTCCTGTTTTGAATAAACAATCCCTTTTAAAGGCAATCTAGAGATTTATATCCGCTGTAACCATAGAAATTAATCTAGAGTTTAAACAAAATAGAGTAAAACATAATTTATTTAATGAAAATCAGAACGGTGCTATTGCAAATGAAAGTTGGGTTTCTGTTTTTTTAATTCAACAGACAGCTTTGTATGCAATTGTAAGATTTTACTTGATGGGCTACTTCTTACAACTTAATCATACTCATTTAAGCAATTTGAACAAAACATTCAGATATCTGAGTTTTAATTTTACTTGATATAAATGCCAATCACTAAAAAAAAGAAGCTAAGGATTTTCAGATTTAAAAAGCTAAAATAAATATATGAAACATCTTTAATGATGAGAGCAATCATGAGAAACTGCTTTGACATTGCAAGGCCAACAGGAACACAGTACAAAAATTTTTATGAGTTTCTCCTATAAAATGTTTGAGAATAGCAGAGAAGAATAAAAATGCACAAACTGGAAAGCATTCCATATATCAGCATAGCTAACAAAAATCTTCATAAATAGTGGTTCCTGTAGACTAAGTATTTACAAGTTTGCCTGAAACATTCCAGCATGCTGACACTCAACAACAATTTTGCCACATAAAGAAATTCAAGGTTAAACTAATTCAGGATTTATAGATCAGTTAAGTAAGAGTTAAAAGAGCAACAGCATTTTTTGTATTTTCAAAAAGCAAGGATAAAAACTTGAAGTTCATATGAGGAAACACTGATGTACTTTACAATGTAAAATCAAAAAACAAACATAGCCCAAAATCTAGAAAAAATTTCACATCACAATAGACTGAAATAGTTTCCTGTGGGAACATCTGTCATAGCCATGAAAAGTTGTGAAAAACACTGAAGTAACAGTAGAAGGAAACTTTATCAAAAAAATACAGTTTAACAGATAATTTCTCTAACTCCTATATGTTTTACAGTATACTATTCTGTGGTACTTGGGGTGGTTATATAACCTGTATGTAAGTCACCATGTAAGCCTTCCTTGACCATATCAATAGGAAATAATCAAATCCTATTAGGAAAGTAATGAAAAAACTAATGAAGTTCAGCCTTATTTACAACTAAACTGTGAACTCAATTATTCTATTATACAATGACAAACGCTTTACCAAACAATAGAAAGAAAAAAAATTAAGCTGCTTAAAAGCCGAAAGTTTCTAGTAACTGTTCATAAAGTGTCTAGTAACTGTTCATAAGCCAGAGTACAAACTCTGAAAACTTCAAGAGATATGAGCTTCTGGTCTCCTCCTCTTAATGCAGTCTCTAGGAGAAAATGATCTAGGAGATTCAGCCAAACCAAGGCTCACATGGGCATAACAAAGCTTGGCTTGTAATACAAATGCCAAAAGAGACTCATTGAAGTGAACTTTGCAAGACCATGCAAGACACCTCAAAATACAACAATCTGTTCCTGTCTCTGAGTTAACTGACCTGTATCCTGTAATTGGCTACCATTCCCTGCAACATACTACTAATTTCTGAAAGTGTTTTATCTATCTCTACAAAGTCTCAAATTCATAGGAACCCACAACTTCACATAATAGGTGGCTTTTTGATGGTACACATCCACAGAAAACACACAGTGCATAAATAGGGAGAGAAACAGAAACAAACAAAAACTAAGGCAAAACCAAGACACACAAGAAAAGGAAACAAAAGGGTTGGCTGAAATAAAATGAAGTAGCATCTGTACTGAGACATACCACCACTGTACACTGCTGCATTAAGTTTGAGATTCCAAGCAGCAGTCAACTCCAAAGGGTCTCCAAGAAGAGAGGGCTGTAAACTACAGCATTATCCTCACGGCTGCTCAGGAAAGGAACGCTGTCTTCATTCTGAAATTACTAAGTGCCCAGCCAGCTGTGGGACAGTCTTAGGAAACAAGATGGTGGCAGACACACTGACATGTATTTATTGACAGATTCCTGTTCACAAGGACTTTGCAGTGAGAGCTGCATTGGGTATCCAGCACCTAAGTACACATAAGATCACAGAAACCACCAGTGCAATGAAAAAGACTGTACTTACTCTGTAAACTCTGATGAATCAGAAGAGCTTCAGAAGACAAAAATCTATTAAAATATTTACTCTGCAAAATGAATTTGAGTTCTTACTTTACTTGAAACACTCTGTTAAAGAGAACAAAACAGGGACTACTTTTCCTTGTCTGACTTTTTATTTCATAGGCAACACCACGGTTTTTCAACAGTTTGGGGCACACACATTTTGGAGATGCTACCATTTTCATAGAGACCTTCCTCTCACAACTTTCTGCTGATATACATAAGGCCATTGCTGCAGCATGTAGAGCAAGAAGGAACCATCAAGTAGCTAAACCACCACCATGTCAAAAAGTAAACATACACAAACTGTCCAGGAGCTTACCGACTAAGCCGTAAAACTTTTTAAGATGCTTTGTGTTAATACTCAGTGTCTATCAAACAGTTTCATTGTATCTCACCAACCCATACACAGTGAAAAAATCACTGTCTTTTGCCACAATAAATAGATTGCCCAGGTTGGGTTGCAGTAGCTAAATGCTACTGCATTGTGTGGGCAAATAACAGAACAACTGGATGAAAAATACTTGTATTTCATCAGACAAGCATACAGAACAACTCTTGTAAGATGGATACTGGTTTGTGTACAATTTTCACTCACTGCAATTTGCCACAATGTCTCACAGCTCTTACGTGAATTAGTGAACAGTCTCTCTTATCAAGGACAGACGTCATACTACATTTTCCAGTTTCTATTTGGGTTATGAACACCTGATTTAACAAATGTCATGTCACTGCTCCTCAGCTGTGCTCTGCATTACAGATGAGTCAGTATTACTGAAATACATTTCATCAGTATTTCAGTAGTCTGCTCATGCACTGGCATGAGCTTAGGAAGAGAGAAAGGTAAACATGAAGTAGCTCCGTGCTGAGGAACGATTTCACTAGCAACTTTAAGATGAAAATGTTACAGCTATGAATCACAATTAGAACATGAAAACACTAGCAAGAGAATTTATCATATAGAGACCGGTCAAGATTAAGGGGTAAATGTCAAGCAGATATCTGACTGTATGAATAAATGGAAGAGGAGCTGGTAAAGCTCATTGTGGCACAAGAGTGGAAAAATAAGAGAAACACTGAGAAGTGAAGGAAGGGAAGAATTGAAGATGGAAGGGGGAATAGAAACAGAAGCAGAAGGGTATGGTTTGAAGTAAGGAGTGAAAAAGCATTAAAAGTAAGGTACAACCAAGCTAAAGCAGTAAATAAAATTACACTGCAAATGAGAGACGGATATCAGAGACACAAGAGTCTAGCATGTATTGGAAGAGTAGGACCCTTATTTAGGGTAATAAACCAAAACAAAAGCAAAAAAAACTGAACTCCACACTTAAAGGGGAAAGAAACAAACTCCCAAACCAATTATATTAAATCTCTTAGGATGAAAAATATTCTCCTTGAAAATGTTCAAAATAGCCTAAACAAAACACTTTATGCTATATATATGCTAGCAAGGAGAGGGTTAACCTAACCTCATGTTTTAATAACATGTTCTACTCCTTGGCACATCATCATTAGAACCAGAGCATTCCAAAACTACAATTTTCCCCACAGAAACACAAAACAATTTCAAGTGTCTGTAGCTCTAATGTCATACCAATGGAAAAGCATATTGTTGAACACAGTGTATAGTAGCAGTGTATCCTTAAAGTCAGGATATCTAAACTAGTTTGAAGATATTTCATCTTTTTTGTCCTGAATGTTCTTCAGTCCCCTACAGAGCAATTCAAATGTGGTTCCTGCATATGCAACTCAAGTGCCTGTCTGACTACAGCATCAATAAGCATGGAAGAGACAAAACTGAGTAAGGATAGAAAAATAAAGAGAAGGAAAATAAACTCGTGTCTAAGTAGAAAGTTTTACTCACATAACTTTGTTTAGTTCTATCTCGTTACACTGTATCAAATTAGCTGTACTGTGACTTCTTACGTAGCTTAAGTAACACAACATAATTTTTCTTTTATTTAAAATGATTTGAGGACTTTCCACTTTAGAAAGTTCTTTAAAAACATAACTTTAATGACTGCAAGCATCTTTTTATTGCTTAATTAGTAGCCATTATTAATACTAATTAATGTCACAAATGGAGTCAAGAAAAGGAAAAAGTCCAAAAAGCAATTGCTGGACAAGACAGGAAAAAAAAGACAAAGGAAAAATTATTTATAAAGATTAAGCTTCACATGGAAGGCACTTTGAATTCCTTTGTCTTATACAACAAATCAGACAGCAATAAGAGGAAAAAGCCTCCTTCTACTGTAGGAAGTAAAACAACTGACTAGGTATTCGTGGGCAACCAAATTATCCTTCTTGTAGTTGACAGTTTCTTACCACTTAAATAATCAAGTGTCTACTAATTCTGTAATGTATAGAAAATCAGCCAAAAAATCAGAAAATATAGTAACAAAGGAATCAAACAGAGTGCAAATTAAGAATACCAACAATAAGAAATCAATGACACTAAAATTGTGAGAGATTTCAACAGAAACCTAACAAAATACAATACACAGAAGCAGAAAGAAAAGCACACATCAAAAATGTAAGAGTTGGAAGGAACAAATGAAGGCAAAAGAAAGTTACTTCTTTTAAATAAGTGAAACAGGAGAAAATAGGGTGACTCCTGAAGAACTTCAGTTTTCTTCCAAAGTTAATACCAGGGATTATAATAAAGTTAATATTCCCTTTAGATTTAAAAATTATCTTACAGGGCAAATTCAATGCACTTCCTTGAACAGAGGCAGCTCAGAGATGTGTGCTCTCTGCCGGGTTTGGAGCGCCTGCTCTGAGGCAGGGGACAGGTACAATTACAGGAGCTGACTCGAGTGATCTGGTTTGAAACCATCCAGCACACAAACATCCACTGAAGCACAAAGGACAAATGCTTTCACTTTTAAAATTTCTCTTCCCATTAAACTAAAAACACAGTTGTTTTTTTAATACTGTTTTTATCTTACATTACAAGTACAGTGTATGCAGTGCACACAGCAGAAAATCTATCATGCAGTCTTCAGAATGGAACTGAAAATCGACAGTAGTTTCTTGCAACAGTCACAAAACAAAGTCCTTTTTCTAATGAGCAAAGAGATGTAACTGAACCAACCAACATGGGTAAAACACTTGATGCGGTCATGAAAAATCTTGAGACTACAAAATAGTCTTTTTTCCTGTAACACAAATTCTGTCTATTGCAGCCAGCATAATTCTTAAGTTACTGTTAGTAGCCTTAGAATTCGGGATCAGTAGTGTCACTACCCCTTAGAATTAAAATTACCCAGATCCGAATAAACACAGTGCTAAATCTAGACTTCTCATTTCAGGTAACCTGCAGGCCACAGGTCATAGCATCCTGGTCATAGCAGATTTTTCCTATGAAGCTGTAACATGGAATTATTAAAAATTCAGAAACTTACATCAACCATTCCTACTTTCCACTGCAGTCTGGTGGTACATTCTATGGCAGCATAAACTTAAATAGAATTTCTAGGTGAATTTTATTTCTTATGGTCATAACAGTAAGGATGAAGAAAAGAGAGTGGTAAGGGACTTACTGGAAGCAGATTATGGTCGTATCTTCTAGGACAAATCTACTATTACAAATGTGATTGTGGAACAGATGATGACATTTGCTACTAACAACAGCTGAAAGGTCTTCTTGGCTCCTGATGCGGAGTTAAGGCAGGGAGAAATAAAGAACTTCCCAATGCTTTTGTAAATAGGATTTTGATGAAGGACTGAAATTTTAAATTGGATTTCCTGACTTCTGAGTGCATGACAGTCCTCCCTTTTAAAGAGGGAAAAAAACCAAAACAACAAACCAGACTGATGTTATATACTACTACATTTCCTGATAATATACTATTACAAATTTTGCTTTAAGATTAGGATTATGAATATAATTTTATACATTTCCATATTACTTCTTCAGAACAATATCATTCATCCAGAAAACTACTATACACTAAAAAACCCAACCAACCAAACACCTCCCACCCAAAAAACCAAATCAAAACAGAAATATTAGAAAGCTTTTCCCATGCTTACAAAATATGGAGACAAAATACATTCCATGCAATCTCTTGGGCTTCAGCTTTATGGTCAACGCAACATTCATTAGATCATTTTTTTCCTCAAGTGTTACAAGGAAAGCCAATTAAACATCAAAAGACTCCAGCTTGTCATGTCAAATTTACTACTTACTGGAACAGTGTGCCTTATTCATCAAATACGTGTTGACTTGGAAGTCACCACGAACCACATTCTTAACTAATTACAGCAACTGCTACAAATACTGATTATCATTAAGAAAAAGTAAGTTAAACTAAATGCACTAATTATCATAGGCTTCACTTGCCAAGAAACGCCATTCTGTCAAAAGCACACTGCACAATTAAAAGTTAAAAATAAAGCATTTATTCTGTCCTTAATCATTGCTCCTCCACTGCTACCCAAGAGATAGGAAATGTTCTCTTGTAACAACCCCAGTCCTGTGCACTGCACTGGGTTCTGCAAACTACACAGCTTTGTTGTGAAGAACGCCTGCCAAGAGAAGGCTGCTCAGAGCTGCCCTATAAGGAGCAACAACACCATGTTGGAAACATTATGTCAGACAGTGAATGCAGCACAAGATTCCTCTCATCAATATGTATATTATATTATATATTATGTGGTTTGTTCTGCTTGTGGGATAATATTAAAAGATGCCTGGGCTTCAACTTGGTGGTCAAACTGATAACTTACACTAACTGCTACGACTTGTAGCTGTGTATGTATTCCCTAACACTGCCTGTGGCTGAACAGATAGTTTACTTGCTTTAACTGAAATAAATAAAAAAAATACTTGAAAATCTATTTTCAGCACAGCTCCCAATCTGTGTCAACTACTGGTAATATTGCAGTCAGGTAGTCGAGGTCCATTTTTCTAAAAGAGCCAAAAACATCAAAGGCGGGTGTTTCAATCTGAATATTAAATATATGGATTTGAGTACAGACATTAAATTACATAATTTTGTTCAGATTCTTTCATAATTTGATTGTGGCAATATTAAAGACTCAAAAGAGCTGTTTCATCCACTTTTTAAAAATTTAAAATTATTTATACAGAAAACTCTTTGGACTTGGTGCCATTTTATTACCTTCACTGGAACAAAAAATGTCACCACAAACACTAAGTCAACAATAAAAACCTTCATGATCTAGCAACTAGGTAGCAAAATAAATCCTTTAAAAACTATCAAGCTACACTAAAAATAAAATTAGATATAAATTCAAGTTTTAGACTGTGGTCAATTGAGGTCTAGACAAAACCCTATGTTTGTTCACTGCCTAGTCTCCAGTCTGCTCCAAGTTTGAAAAGGTAATTGAAGTCAGTCTATAATTACTGGATTAGATACAGATGGGCTCTGTACATTTCAGGGGAGGAAAGAACTGTTTTGATTCATTTTATGATTGCCTGTAAGGTCAGACTTTTCAAAATGTACTTTCATCTGTTAAATAGTTTCTCAAAGTCCCAGGGGGACATCTTCAATAACTGATGTTTTAAGCAATTTGAGTCTATCAGATTCAGTCTTTGAATGTAATATGCTGTCCATTTTCTAGAATTATAAATGTGCATGTAGGTTAATTGCTACAACTCAGAGTTTTAAAACTACATTTTTTCTGAAAATTGCTAGTTTTACCCAACAACTATTATGCATAAATATTTTCAGAATTATTTTGATTTAGGATACAGAATATCTTTGGAAATACAAATAAGTGACACAAATAAGGAATGTCCTTACTCATAATGCCTTCCTATTTGGGGAATGCTCTCTTAGGACCCAAGTGAACAATATTTGAATAGTCTCCACTAAATCAGTTCATTTCTTGCAGAAAAAAAAAGAGAGAAACACATCTTAATAAAAAATCCTAAAGAACACATGAGAAGACTTCTTTTTTCACAAATTCTTATTTGAGCCTTCATCCTCATTCTTAGTCAAGACAAAATGTGGAACAAACAACAAGCAAGCATTAAACTTTCACTCAGCTAAGAATTTTCTGCACAGTATTTTCTTCAATTAAATCAACCATAACTCTGCAGCCTGTTTCAGTACAACCAGGATTTCATCTTGCATCATTCAATGTCTTGCTTAGTTAACAGTTCAAACGCTCTGCAAAGGGAATCTAGCTCTGCTCTGAGTTAGGGACTCTCAGAGCTACTGTAATAGCAATTTAAAGCAGAAAACACACCATGCAATCAGAAGGCAGTATAATAGTTCAGTTCACAGTCTTAAAAGAGGTAGGAAACTTAATTCCAAACAACTTACTATTCAAGAGTTTCAGTTTCTTTGTATTACAACAATCTCCTTCCTTGTAAAATTCCAATAAGAAAATATTTTTTTTGTTTAAACTTACATTTGTGTTTGAAAGAACAATATCTCACTGACAACAGTCTTGGTCAAACAAGTTATCTTTGTAGGATCTATATCTAGACATACATCTACAGAGTTGTTCTGCCAGAGCCTTAGTATTCAAGCACCGGCAATAAGGATAATTGGAGCTGTGTTAATAGAATATCCTTTGTCTCTGAGTGGGCTAATGAAAAAGCATCTTATCTCATGTAATTTCCATGATTAATATTTTATTCATATTATTTCAATGTCATCCACAAGAGGAACAAAACCTGAAGGCAGAACCAACCACCACAAAGCCCCAGCAGAAAGATACATTCTAATAATCAAATTATTTGTGTGCCTGCTCAGACAGAAGATCCTGTCCATCATCATCAGGCTGCACAGAATTCCCACCACAACTTCTAAGTCTCACTGAAAGAAGAAACTTGTTCTGCTGCATTTTAAGAACTGATTGATACAAATCAGTTTGTTCAAAACACTTCAATCATAAAATGCCTGCAAGCAGACTATGGGTTTCTGCAATAATAGCTCTTTTTTAAATGTAAGAGCATTAGTAGCAACCATGTATAAGCAAATAAAAGTGGTCTTTGAAACGAGCATGCAGTTTTACTCAAAAGGTAAAAATCCATTAATATTTGTATTATCTCCTTCCCCCACATCTCTAATGCATGTTTTTAATGTATTTCTTTAAAATTGAAATAATACTCATATATAGAATTTGCATGAGGTGCATAATTCAGTTAAGTCTCAATCTTTACTTAGGAGCTATATAGAAAAGGCTTCTTCTCCTTCCTTGTAAGCAACAAAAAGTTTCCTTCAAAAAATACACATGCCTTATTTCCCCTAAAAAATAAAACTGTAAGTATTTCAAATGTATTGTGGAAATCCACATACTGTTCCTCAAACTACTGTAATTTTTTTAGACAATAAATTGTGAAGAAATGGTCAAGTAAGTGAAATAGCCAGGCCATAGCACCACACATTCTGTGTGCTGCAACACGGCAGAAAATAAATAGAATATAAGAAGTTACACTAGGTCACATTTTAGACCAACTAATTAGCTCTTTGATATTTTTTCCTTTTTCTTCTCCTTCACATTTTCACTATCTGTAGTAAGTATTTGCTGTACAGTCCTGTACACTGTATTAAAATCCATAAGAAACAGTATCTGAGCTCTCGTAAGTATTTCCCATCTATACTTTAACAGATTCAGTAACGAGCTAAAAATTTTGGGAACTGAAAGCAACTTCATCAAGAAAAAAAAAGTGTGTTCTTACAAGCTAGTCTCACTCACATTATGTTGTACAATTGTATCTTTATACAATTTTTTTTTAAAAAAAGATATCCTATTCATGTATATTAAACAGCCAGTATGCAGACTACAGCAATGTGGCACTATTTAATCAACAATCACCTCCTATTGATTCCTTCAGTACTAAAAAAAAATTTTATATATATATATATAAAAAATAATTTAACCTTCTTTGTACATCACACATCCCCTGAAATCTGTGGGGAAGAAATCTGACAATAAAAAAAACCAAATATTAAAAAGTGCTTGTTTACTTCACAGCAACAAACTTCTGTGGTAGATTAAGCACCCTGTGAAGTCAAATACAGCTATTTTATTTTAGAAATCCTCTAGTATGCTTTCTTTCCTATAAGTTCATTTATTATTAAAAACAAAGAGAGAACATTCATACATTTGCACAGTCCAAGGTCAGACTGATCAGAGCCACAGGTCACTGGAGCAGTAGTCTGGGATCTGGAAAACCAGTATCCAATTCCTTCCTTTGGTATGAAGCAGTGTCCCATACGTAAAAAGGAATTCCAGAGCCATCTCTGTGTATTAACTGCTGCCCTACTTGTTGAGTACCATGTGTATTTTGAAATACATGCACTTGACTTAAGAGATTTCAAGTGATGCAGAATTTACCAAATCAAGGATCAGCTGAATCACACCTCAAATAATGCATCCTACTTGCAGCACTGTATCTTATTTTGCTGTTCATAGGATCCATGAAGAAATCAGACTTTTTGACTTGTGATCATGCGTTGTAACACAATAAGATTAAAAGATTTCTCACTACAAGGTAGATTTTTCAGACTTTAGATCATTCTTGTGGTTCTTTCTATTAAAAGAAAACCCCAAAACCCAACAAAGCAACATCCCACCAGTACCACACTTCTGAAAAAGGTTGACATCAGAACTGGACACAACATTTTGTCATTTTAATAGTGCTATACACTTTCCCTTCAAGTGATCATTCCCTCCATGTTTCATTAAACTTACATCTTATAAAAACTTAGGTTCCATTATTTTGGTATTGGCTTCTATGTGCAATACTTACTAGGAGCCAAAAATGCCAAATTATGCCCTACCACAGCCACAACCAGAACCAATAAATGCCACCCTTACACATGCAAAGGTAATATCATGCCCAAGAAATACATACACGTATTTCATACATGTACATTTGCATACATGTAACAATTTTTCTCTATACTTGAATGAGGAATGCCTCAATTTAAGCCTACACAAAGGAACACTTTCCCTCAAATATCACAGCAGAAACTGCAGCTAGCATCACACTGTCCAGCTGAATAGACCCAAAGAAAATAACATATAACAAAGACAACTGAAGGAAGAAGAATTTTAAATTAATCAAAAATTTGTAGCTGTCATTTGAAAACTAGTATGCAACAAGGTTCTGAAAGAAGAATATCCTAAGAACACACACATCTGTTTAATATTACAAGCCAACTGTCAAGATCCTAAGTGAAGTTTTAATTTAATATTTTTTCTTTCTTGATGTTTTACCTTTAGTCAATGCCTTGTGAGAGTATCAGCTTTCTATAAGAAACTGTTAAATATAAAGAAATGTTATTGTAGCATGTTTATAAAATCATAGTTCGAGAACTTTTTATTTTTGTAAGGCCTGACCACAACTTAATTATCTGCAGGACATTCCAAGCTCGCTATTGCAAGCTCCAGTTCCCAAGCAATTTTAAACAATATCTACTGTACAGGACATACAGCACTGCAAATACCACAACATGGTAGTGTTTCAAGAAGTCACCATTAGAGCCTTTAGACATGGTTTTTATTTTCAATAAATATGTTTCTGTACTAATCATTAAACGGTTTTCATCACCACTACATGTTTGTCTTTCATGCCTGCTTGCTATCAGTGTTTATTTTAATATAAGTGAACAAGTAATAAAAAAGGCAGATACCATGTATAACATGCTGTATGTTACACACAAAGCATCCTAAGGGCAGTATGTTCTTCTACAGCTCACACAATGTTTTCCTTCTTTTCCAGGAAAGAACTAGAGTAAAAGCAGAAAACAAAACCTGTCAAATTGGAGACAGGGGAAAAGTGAGACCCACTAGCTCAGCCAAAAACTCTCAAAGGAAGGCTAGAAATTTTTAAGAGAGAAATCTCGGAAATCCTGGGCATTCAAATTTGTTTTTCAAAACATCCAAATCTTCTGAAAATAGTCAAGAAAAAAATTCCATCATGCAATTATGTCCAGATTTTACGCGTCAGTCTGAAAACCAGCAGATGACATAAGACTTTTGTAACTCAGAACTCCAAGAGTCTGTTTTCCTCCTCAAAACACGAAACACCTTGGTTTCAACCCATAACTGACAAACTCCTGTTTTCCTACCCTTTTAATCAACCCTCCCCTTTTCTGGAGGCTGATGACTCTGGCTACTCCGCGCTCACGGGCACACTGCTGCCACAGAGCCAACGAGGAGCCCCCAGTGCACTCATGGGGGACTCCCTTCACACCTCCTCTTTTACCTGACATGGCTCAGGTGCGTATTTTATTCCAGGAATCCCCACAAGTCCTGCAGCAAGATTATTTTCAGTCTTCTAAATATAGTGAGATTTTACTTTCACCCTGGCTGAACACTGGAGGTCTTAGGTTTTTTTACTGTAAGTAAAATAAAAAAATTTACAGAATGACCTTACTAAAATTATAGTTATTCTAGTTAGAGTATTAAAATAATACTTTCTATTAGAGGTCGAATAAATTTAGGAGTAAAACCAAGACCCCTTCTCGTATTTTCCACCATTAACCAACATAACATTTGAGAGCTTACGGATATCCTCACAGAACCTCCACCAACATTCACTTGAAACCCACTTCACTCTTCCTACACAGCTGAAAAATTGGAGAGGTGGAAAACACCAGTCAGTTGCATCTACAGAAATTTCTATACAGATATTAAATATTCAATTTAGAATGGCGAGATTACCTCCACATTCAAAACTGTTTAAAAGTCCACAAAAGAAATATCCAGTGTGAAATGACAAACAAACCATTAATAGTGGAAAATCAAAGAGTGAAAGAAAGTTGGATTATATTTAATTGTATCTGGTTTTTGTTTTGTTTGCTTTTCAAATGCTGGACAATACCTGCAGAAATGGAACAGATGCAAATTTGAGTCGATGCAGCACATGCACTTTTCTACAGGTCTCACCAGCCTCTATCAAAAGAGAAGGCAGAGTCAGAATGAAAGGGTAAAAAAGGGACAACAGACACGTGATCACTATAAAATGTAATTTTTTGCCAGACAGAAAGTTTTGACAAACCACCCTGAAGCCAGGAAATTTGCATTTTCAAAGAAGTATCCATCATTTAACATTCTATGCAATTACACTACAGTGTAATATTTTTAACACTCTTGACCATTTTCCTCGAATTACTGGAAATTATTCATACCTCCAATTTTCACCCCTTAATTGCCCTCACTGCTGAAGCTATCATGCCAGGTTTTAATATTTGCCAGTCTGAAAAATATTTTCAAGTATAGGAGACTGAAGTTTCAAAGACAGAGCATATAATTACATAATCTTTCACTGAAAAATTGTATCCTTTTATCTATGGTGAAACACACAAAAATTTAATCGACTCATTACCAAAAAATCACAAGCTATCAGCTCAGCATTACAGCAATAACTAAACCTGATGACGAAAATGAGTCTCAATTAGCAAAAACACAAGTGTGAGTACTACTCATTGAAAGCAATGATATGTAACCAATTTTTGTGAGAAGTTCAAACACCCTTATGTTTGAAATAGCTGTTCTCTGAGATCAAACTTTTTTTTGTGAAGTGTAATTTGCATCCTAAATAACAGTATCTCCCCATTTTATTAATATTTTAATACGCTTCAGAGTTTAACAAATTAACATATATGACAACTCAGAAACTGTTTGATAATTGTCACAGAGGAGAAAACTCCTTAGGCCAGACTCGATTTAGCAGAAGATAATCAAAGAAGTTACTTTTCCAGTGTCCAAGAACATCGTCTCTACCCAAGTAAAGAAGCGGGATGCACCATACACACAGAAAGAATTGTAGGATGCTGGGAAGAGTCACAGCTAAGACCTTCACTGGGCTGCTATCCACCAAACTTGTTCCATTTTCAAAAAAGCAGAGGAGGAGAATAATCAGACACCTTAAATTACCAACTTCCAGGGAAATTAGCTTTATTTTGGCTTCAGTATTAATAGCTGGAAAAATAAACCCCACAGTTGCATCACTTAACAAATCACACCGATATTCTTTTGTGTTTGCTTATTTTTATGTTCATTTCTGTCCCAAACAAGAGATTGTATTTCAAAATACATAAATATAGAGCCCAAAGCTTGTAGCAATGGCAGTGCATCAAAGTACTCAAAATAATGAGCTGTTCTTGTTCCAATATCTTTGGTACAGAACTCAGTGAAACAGCAAAAAGTACAAATGCATCTGTTAAATTCAGCAACCTGAAAATATTAAGTTCCAGCTTTTTTCTCCCTTCTTCCACTTCCCCTCCTCTCTTCCCTATTTAGATGAACTATATCACAACCTCATATAATTTCCTGATATTCACTATTTTTCTTTTTTTTAGTCATATTTCTACCTCCAATATTAGACTGTCTCTTCTCCAATCTCGGTAATTCCATTTTCTTCCACCTGCATATTTTCTGCATATGTGCCTGCATATTTTCTGTTGTCTGTCTTTTCCACTGTACCTCTCCAGCTTTTCAGACACCTCAAGACCCACCACCTTGCCCCTAGCCCATCTTTCTCCTTCAGAGGTTATGCTAATGTAAATTATGTTTAAGAAAAGAAGGAGGCTACCTATGCTAAACCTCAGCTTTCTTCTACTTCTACATGCTCTACAAACTTCCACAAATGTTATCCTTATTTGTGGCAGGATGAAAAAGCAAGAACCTGCAAAAGGCGTCAGCTTAACAGAACACCACAGTCAGGAAAGAGTTCATAGTTACCAGCTGCAGGATACAACAATTCCTCCAACTCCAAACCAGGAAAGAACCTCCCACAACCAGCCTGGAAGGAGGTGAAGTGAGGACGAAGACAACATCCTCAAAATGGGAACTGCAGCGTTAGATACTTTTGGACTCCTCAGCTCCACATGAGGTCCAGTTAGTCAAAACAAAATTAACAGGCAACTAAGGAAAGTTGTCTCCCAAGCCAACTTTCAATCCTGCTGTTCTGTTAAATTCAAAAAATAATTCCCATGGAGCTGAGAATGTACTTTAAAACAAACAAACAAAGCAGGGGGAAACAATGACAGACATTTGCACAGACATTTCCCAAAATGCAGGAGTTCATAACTTTTCCCCAAGGCCAGCCAATACCCTCCTCACTGTTTTTGAAGTGACTTTTGCTAAAACCAGAAGCATCACATGGGGAACAATAGTGATTTGGCATTTAATCCTAATGTAGTGAACAAGGTCAGCATTTCATTCTTCTCCAAGTTTGGTTTTTTTCCCCAATCTTTATTTTGCTATTTCCTTAACCAGCTTTTTACATGTTTCTCATCTACTAATTAAAATTATTGTCTTTCCCTTCCGTCTCTCAGACTAAACTTCTCTAACAAGGATGAAGGAAATGAGAAGTAAAACCAATAAATGCTCATAATAAAAAACTAACATTAACTGTAATTTGCACAGGGAAAGAGATAAATCTGACATATTAGGCAACACTGTCGCTCCCTATTTGAAGAAGTACAATTTAAAATTATATTTTCTGCCTACAACATGGGGGAGGGAAACCCATGTGCATGTAAGTAAGTACAAAATGCAACATCATCAGTGAACTCCAGGGGAAAGAGCGACTGTTCATTAACTGTTCATAAGAGAAGAAGGAATTAATCCCAATGACCTCAGCAATGGGCCCAATTTAATAGAAATTATCTCTCATTAAAAGTTAAGTGAACTGAAATATCACTCACTGTCCAAAATTTGGCACAGTCATTCATTTCTAATAAAGACTCTAATTTGGCTACACCACAAACAGTACGTATTTCCCCTGCATTCAAATATTCTCTCATGGGAGTTATGCAATCTGTAGAGTCAAAAAATCTTATTAAATAGCCTTATTAAATCAGGTTATAATTTTTTAGTTGGAGTATAAAACCAAAACCATTAGAGCACACAACTTCAGCCATTTTCCTCATAGCACTGGTAAGTATCAGTTATTCAATTACAACAGAAGCAGTTCACCACATGACCATGCGGTCTTTGGTGTTCTGCCTGTATTAGCCCACATTGCTACCACTCTTGGATATGGAAGTTTTAGGGATTAAGTCCCTTTCAGTTCTGTTTTAGACCTGGAGGATACATGTCCCATCTTGTAAAAGTTAATACAGCAAACTGACTATTTCATTATTGCGGACATTTCCCAGTCTTTTGACTGGGAAACCTGACTCGTTCTGGAATCACCAACCTGAAGTTGACTCAGAACCAGCATCATAATAATTACAGTATATGCCAACAAAGCATTTAATATTTGGCATTTTTATTTTTCTATACTTTACACTTTTAGAACACTCTATACCTTTCACTTTTAGAACACTCCCAGCATCAGTATATTGGTACCTGCCACCCACTGAAGTTATGATCTATCCGAAACCAGTAGGCAGTGGAAAAGCCTGTGGACTTCTGAAAGTCAATTTTTTTCTTATCATACTAGAATTGTATTAAGCATGAGGAATCCTCTGAAATCTAGATCTCTAGATTTCATCTACTAATATTTTTCAAACTTTCTATTTGTAAACACCTAGAAATTTTCCAGTGAGGGTCTTGTCTTCCTCTACTAGCACTGTGTACATTACACTATTTCAGTGGCTCAATTTTATTCTTGGTACCTCTTCAAACAATCCTGAACACTCTGAAAGGGATCAGAAAGTATATATGTTTAAAAACACTCCCTTTTAGTTGTCCTAACTCAGCAATTACATCATGCTATTTAAGGTGGTCCTCTATAGTCAGTTTGGGGGACCAGCTCCTGGTTTTTTAGGTTTTATTTAATGCAGTGACAGTGGCAATGAATAAACTGTAACTCCATTTACAAACACTCCTATCCTTTTCTGTCCTAGGGGAATGCTCTAAATACCAGTCTGTAAAAAGATGTGGAGGAATATCTCAAATCTGGCACCAAGGACAAAAAAACAGCTCTCTATCTCTTCTAATAGCACTGCTATTTTAAATTATCCCATAGGTTGCATTCCAAACAATGAAATAAGTTGGACTTCCACAGGTACACATGAATAGCTGTTTGACATATAAAATTAAAAAATAAAATAAAATTATAAAGTCACCACTGCCCTACGTGTAGCCAAAGCAATGTACTACAGAAGTCAAGTGGCTTTGTAACTAAAAGGTTTGCTTAAAATTTATATTCAATGTCATTTGTTCTGGCTTTCACAAGAACTAGTTTTGGAGACAAGTTTTATGTGGGGATTTTTCCTCCTCATTACACATTTGTACAGAGCAGCTGAACATAATTTTTGTGTGAGTATTGGCTTATTGTACCATTCTTTTTCTGAAGAATCAGTTAATCATCCTACAGAATCCATACGCAGAATTTATATGAATAACAGATGTTGAAGCCCCATGAATCTGGCATCCTTATGTGTTCAACAGCTTCAAACATGGATATTTGATCATTCTGAAATTTTGCACTTAAAGATTTAGAAGCATTTAACCTTTCAAATTTTTGATTCTCAAAGATATTTCTTCAGATATGCCTGATATTGTTTTTGAATAATTCATGTTCCAACTCTTCAGTTTTTAGCTTTTCACAAAACCTTAAAGAAGATACTTTCCCAAAGCAAAACAGATTTTATTCAAGACTGCAATTAAATCCACCATGAAATCCTGCTTGACCATTAATTTATATTCCTTTCTATTTATAGGCTGTATCAGCCTTGATTCCATTTCTCCAACACAAATTGAACAGTCAGCAATCATAAAAAGCTCTTGTTCCTTCTATATTTTCAAATATCTAAGAAGTCTATTTGACAGATGATATTCCCAATTGCTCATACTTGCCATAAAAAAGTAAAAGGGAAGGCCTTTAGGAGTCACATTTCCTAATACTGTCCTAAAACAGCAGCTCAAATGCCAAATACTTAGCAAAACTTTTAAAACATCCAAAACAACAGATTTAAGGCATTGTAAAGCTGTGAACCAGTGTCACATAAACTGGGGCTCTGAACTGCTTATGTTTGTCACTGAGCACTTACTGCAAGCCCATATTTTTTACTTAAATACTTTTGCTCTAGTATTTAAAATTCTTCAATCATTTAGCTTAATCCCAAACCTGACACCATACCAAGGAACAAATTTATTGGATTTGTGTGGCAAGGTTTTGGTAGTGGGGGGCTACAGGGGTGGTTTCTGTGAGAAGCTGCCAGAACCTTCCCCCATGTCCAATAGAGGCAATGCCAGCTGGCTCCAGGACAAACATGCCACTGTGCAAGGATGAGCCCAGCAGCAACAGTGGCTGTGCCTCTGGGATAAGCAAGTTAAGAAGGGAGTGAAAAACTGCTACTGCACAGCAGTAACTGCAGCAGGAGAGAGGAATGAGAACGTGTGAGAGGAACAGCCCTGCAGACACCAAGATCAGTGCAGGGGCAGGAGGTGCTTCAGGTGCCAAAGCAGAGGTTCCCTGCAGCCCCTGGTGCAAACCATAGCAAGGCAGCTATGCCCCTGCAACCCATGGAGACTCCATGGTGGAGCAGGCGGATGCCCACAGGCAGCTGTGACCCCATGGGAAGTTTGCACAGCCTCCTGACAGGACCTGTGGAGAGAAAAGCCCACACTGGAGCAGTTTTGCTGGCAGGACCCCACGAGGGATTCACACTGGAGCAGTTCATGGAGGACTGCCTCCTGTGGAAGAGATCCCCCTCTGGATCAGGGGAACAGTGTGAGCAGTCCTCCCTTGCAGAGGATGGAGCAGCAGAGACAACATGTGAGGAACTGACCTCAGCCTCCACTCCTTGTCCCCCTGTGCCACTGGTGGGAAGGAAGTAGAGAACGGAGTGTGAAGTTCAGCCTGGGAAGATGGGAGGAGTGGGGGAAAAATGTTTTGGTTTATTTCTCATTATCCTCCTCTGATTTGATTGGTAATAAATTAAACTCATTTTCCCCAACTCAGGTTGGTCTTGCCTATGACCCAATTGCTGAGAGATCACTCCATTTCCTTATCATGACCCATGAGCCTTTCATTCTATTTCCTCTCTCCTGCCCAGATGAGGAGGGTAGTGATAGAGCAGCTTTGGGGGTACCTGGCACCCAGTCAGGATCAACTACAACTTATGCAACAGCTACATAAGTCTATATAAAAGTATGAAGAAATGCAAACTTTAGTAACCCTGGATACTGCATTTTAAACAGCCATGTCACTATAAAGTCTAAGAGAGAGAAGATCTTTTGTTTTCATTCACTAAAAAGCAATAACATACACATAACGAATTCTAAGTCTTTCATAAATTGCAAGTAATGGAAAGTCTGTCACTGTAACTGTAGCTTTCCGGTAGCTAAGTTGATCCTTAACAATAATTTCTTACTCAGTCCTAGTCAATATGCAGATGGTGAAGAGATTGAGAGGTGTCAAAAATATTCACCATAAAAAAGCATAAGTCATATTACATAGCAAAGAGCCCAATGGTTGTACAATGGCAGCTGAAAGACCAAAAAAAACCCAAACCAAATAAACCGTGATGGGTCAATGTCAGGGCAAAGAAAATACTTTCAGCAGCTCAGAGCCATAACATTCATCTTCAATTTATATGAATGGAACAGTTTTATCAGAGTTTAACAACATCACCAACAATACCAGTCTCTGCAACTAACATTACCATGGTTATAGATGAGCTCCTTGTGTTAAGAACTTAGTCTCAAATACAAAAACCTCCATCAGCTCCCCGGTGTAGAAGTGTGAGTTCAGCTAAGAAGTAAACAAGAAGCCCTTTGTCTCCCTGAAAAGGAAAGAGGCTCAGAAGTTTCTCTCCTTAATGGGTTTAAAAGACATCTTATAGGACCAAAGGGACATCACATCAAATTTGAGGACAGCCAATTGGACAAAGGCGAAAAGATCCCGCCTTAGCAATTCCCTAGAAAAAGAAAGCACAAAAGAGGTAAATCGCTTTTGTGAGGTGTTTTTAGCAGGGCAAGGAGCTTTCCTACCCTGGCTCGCTTTTTCTCTGTTAAGAGATTTGTTATTTTGCTCTTTATTAAAACATTTATGTTTCTAACATCCTCACAGAAGTCCTCCTGCTGTTTTTTAAGCCATCTTAAGATAGCTGAGCTATCAGGGTGTTGCTACAAATCTCTGGGCACGAAGAGATACATGTAGCACCCCAGAGGCTGCAGCAACACAGTATATGTTGGGGTGGCAAGTATACATGAGGATAAAATAGCCAGCTTCAAAAAAATACAAATTAATACAGAATGCTGAAATATTTTCTTGTGATTAACACAAAACACCAAGAGCACACATCTCTAAACCAGCTTCCCCACACAATATCGATTCAAGTAAAAACTCTTATATTCTACATTCTCTGCATCTCCTTCAATCCACCTAAAAAAATCATGTTAAGTTTGAGAATGTAAAATAGGAATTTATAACTTTATCTCCTGGGTGCAATGAACCTTTACCATAAATACAGAAGCTGTGTAGGATTACTGGTTACAATTTTGTCAGCTTCTTCTCCAAACACTAAGTACCTTCAATCTTCCCCCTTAAACATCACTTAGAGACTGTATACAAAGAAATCAAAGAAGTTTCCACAGTCCTCAGATCCTACAGCAAAAGTCACAGTCCTTCAGAGGCAGAAAGGAGAAAGAGAACACTCAACATATGATAGTTATATTGCTTAATACAGTTCAGCAAAGTGCTCAAACACCTTAATTATGTGATACAAAACCTCTGTGTGATGGGTTAGAGAGATCTCCGATCCTACAGCTGAGTGCCTGCCCAGTCCCACACCCAGCTGTGTTGCAGCTGTGAGCAACTGGCTGCTACTCCTGGAGCCTGGAGCACAAGCAGCATCAGCACAGCTCTACCTGCAAGATGCTATGCAAACCTACACAGAATATAATGTTGAAAGGAGTAGTTCTTTGTGTAGATTCTATTATTTCACTACTTCCATATTTGCATGTCAGATGGAGAACTTGCACTAAGGACTTAGGGCTTATCAGGTTTGGAGGAAAAGAGGCTGAGGGGCAACCTCATTGCTCTACATTTTCCTGAGGAGAGGACATGAAGAAGGAAGTGCCAATCTTTTCCCTCTGGTATCCAGGGAGAGGATGACTGGGAATGGTTCAAAGCTGTGCCAGGCGAGGCTTAGACTGGACATTAGGAAGCATTGTATAATGAGCAGGTGGTTAAACACCAGAAGAGGCTTCCCAGGGAGGTGGCTGGTGCCCCAAGCCCGTCAGTGTTCAAGGACAATCCCCTTAATAACTTGCTTTAACTTCTGCTCAGCCCTGAAGGGGTTAGGCAGTTGGAGTAGATGGTGGTTGTAGGTCCTTTCCAATTGAAATATTCTATTCTGCAACCAAGTAAGGCATAAAGAAAGTGGTGACTAAGTGTAGCTTATCCAGGGTCTTTACTGCTAGAGGGTTTGATACATACATGATCAAACGGAACTGTATTTGGCTGAAACAAACAAGTAAAACCATAATTTATTTTACTATAAATCTTATTCTTCTAGCTGCAGTTTCAATGTTTTATTCACACATCAAAATGATGTTCTGTGGTCTGATGTGCTGTTGGCTCACTGTTGCAAAGGTACAGCAGTTACAGAGCAAGGCCAGTCCACCTTGCTCCTTCTCACTGACCAGCTGTCAACAGGAACCATGTGTTCACACAGCAACACATTGCAGTTTTTGCTTCTTCTCCAAAGTCCTTGTTTATATAAGTACCATTAATTAAAACCATTGTCCCCCTCAGACAGTTCAGCTCATCCCCCTTGGCACTAGCTGTTTACTTCACCTGATGCTCTTAAAAATTAAACAAGACATTTTTCTCCATGCCTTTGTCCTTCTTTCAGTTGTCTGGACGGTGAACTAAGGAAACGCTGAACTAAGGAAACTCAGAAACGGTGAGGAGTTCAGAGAAAAAACTGGGATCATCAGGAAACAGCAGCTGTGAACAGGAGTAAGCCAAAGAACCAGGGCAGAAAAAAAGGACATGGCTCTAACATGCTATCCCTGCACAGGACCACAACAGGGCAAGGAGAAGATGGAGGTGAGGGTAGGCTTGAGTATGAACAGAACTTATAAAAAGAAAACCAAACTTGGGAAGAGGCAAAAGCAAAGAAGTCTTGGTAGCAGGAAGGTAAGGAGGAGCAAAAACTAGAAGGGAGGAAGAGGTTGGCATGAACCTAGTCTGAGACTGTAAATAATTTGAAATACAGACACAGAAACTGAGAAGGAGGAATCAAAATGTAGACAAAGATAATACTAGTGGCAATGGGGCAAAGACTTGTTCAGAGGGAACAAACAAATCTGTGGTTATAAGAGTATCTAGAATAGAACCTAAAGACCTCAGATTTCCTTGTGTTTCCTCTCCTACTATAAACCACTTGTGCATTTCTCGTTTAGTCCCAAACTTGCAAATCCATTCTGTCTGTCTCCTCAGAGTTCTTTAGTTTTTCAAAATACAGTCCAGTGCTTTATCAAAGACATGTTATTCAAAACCTGCCTTTGACTTAGTATGGAGGAAAACAATATGCAACAAAATTGTTTTTTTACAGAACGACTATGGCCTGAGGACTGCCGTTAATGTCGATCAACTTTCACCTCTGAAATTCCTTAACTTTTCAGTGCTTGTCTTTGCAAACCTTAAAACGTTCCGATGACCTTTGTACATGTAATCTGCCTAGGGCTGGCACTTAACTGCCACACCGTGTGACAGCGGAAGGAACCAAGCCAAAGGCAGCATGTAGGGAGCAGCACTGCAAACGCTGACAAACGCATGTGCTATGGCAGCGTTCTGTTACGTGGCAGCCGGCAGGAAGAAACAGCCGTGCGCACGCAGGCACGGGCCGGAGGGTGCGCACGGACACAACCGCAGCCCCGGCAGGAGGGCCCGCGGCCCGCAGAGCCCCCGGGAGAAGCCGCGCCGCAGGAACGCGGGCGACAGGCGGGCTCGGAGCCGGCCCCGGCCGCCACGGCAGCGCCGGGCCCCCGCTCTCACGCCGTGCTCCCAGCCCACAGCCGTGTGGGAAAGTGCTGCCCCGGGGCTCTTTGCGGGCGACTCCGGGGCCCGCTCGCTCTCCCCGGGGAGCGCTGGACGCTCCGAGGCGGCGGGGAGGGCCGGGCTGCCNCGCGCAACGCGGCCCCGCGCGGCGCGTTCCGGCTGCGGGGAGGGGCAGGGAGGCCGCGGCGGCGCGGGAGCGGCTCTGGCCGCGCCAGGCCGGGGCCGCCCGGGGCAACAGCGCCCTGCGAGGGACGGGACGGGACCAGCGCTGCCTAAACGCTGTACGGAAAATAGAGCGTGTTCAGTGTAACGGCCCCCTCTAGGGCGTCCTTCCAGGTGTAGCCAAGCAGTGCTGGTGCAAGGCAGGTTAATTAGAGTTGATTAACATATATTAAGCAGATCTGCGCTGCGATCTGGGGTAGGCGCTGGTGTGAGACTCCCCTAGGCAATGCCATCCCGTGTGATCGGACACTGATCTCCGTGGTGACAGGGACAAGATCCGAGGCAATGG